>JBBPTF010000078.1:6492-23315 GCA_038094015.1 Phylloporus cf. gajari | reverse complement strand
CCCCCTGCAAAACGGACTCGGCGGTGGCCTCCGACAGGGAAGTCAGCAACACAAACTTGGTACCTTCACTGGAGGTTGAATTCTCTCGCGGTATCAGCCAAAGACATACCCACCAGTTGATGTCAAAAAAATCGTCATCTTGAAGGATTCCCCTTCGATGACTTGTGCCCCAGAACTGGACCCGGTTGGCGAGAGCTTACTCGTGATAGCATGGATGCCATGCAGCGTCCCAGCAAGTACGAGATATTCATTGGACGTTAGCTGCGCAAGGCCAGCTAAAAGAGAATTCTGGATAATCCTTTAATTATCCTGACGAGGGGCAACGAACCTGCGAAGTTACGCTGATAGACGAGTCCGCCGGCCTTATTAATGACCTGCGATGCCGACTCAGAACGCACGTTAACTGCAGGTAGTACTCTTACCCATAGCCCGTAGATAGCCATGTTGAGTCAAGAAGAGAGCATTAACTACACCGCCGACACGGCTCGAGTTGCCGACTGCAGCTGAGCTTGTGGTTATCTTCACACGACAACTTCAAACCGTTCCATTTCTTCAGGGCATGAGAGTTGTGCCCCTTCGATTCGTCGGATTCAGCATCTTTGCTCTTCTGTCATGGGTAACCCGGTCGAGCCAACTCTCGAGACTCGGCCAGAGGGACCTGACCCTGCTCTCAAGTGAACAAGTGATTGTTTTAGCGAATTCTGCAGACCCGGTCAAGAACATTGACACAGGGAATCCAGATTCTTATCTGTCGAAGTTCCTCATTCCTCGTCCTGGTATGTTACATATTTCTGCTTGCCAAATCATTCCTTCATTCCATACCAATAGCTGGAAGCGAGAACAGCACCTTTGTTCGTCGTCACATCACCACAGCATTGAGGGCTCTGAACTGGCATATCGAAGAAGACAGTTTCACAGGGGACACACCGCTTGGTCAACGGTCCTTCACCAATATCATTGCCACGAAAGACCCAATGGCCCTAAGGAGAATCATCGTTGCTGCTCACTATGACAGCAAATTCTTCTCCACGTACCCGGAGAATCAGGTGCATTCTGCAGAGCTACGGCGTATGCATGTCGTTGACGGACTCCAGTTTATAGGTGCCACAGACTCGGCTGCTCCATGCGCGATGATGCTTGACCTCGCCGAGGCCTTGAATCCCCTGCTAGACGACCGGGAGCAACGGCTCCTAGATGAGCAGGATGACGACGATGACCTCTCCGACACCACGCTGCAGCTGATATTTTTTGATGGTGAAGAAGCATTTAAGGAGTGGACAGACACAGATTCAATCTATGGTGCTAGGTGAATTGATTTCCAAGACTAGTTTTCCCTCATATTACTCAGGGGCAAGCGCAGACATTTGTCCGAGAAATGGGCTACAACGTACATAGCTCCCCGCGCGAAACGGAGGTTGATCAATCACTCGATGACGGAACTAAGTGGAATTGAACACTTAATTCTTTTGGACCTCCTAGGAGCACCCAATCCGCGAATCCGCTCATATTTTACCGACACCGCATGGTTGTTTGATTCATTGGCTTCTGCGGAGCGACGGCTGCATGAGTCGGGTGTACTCATGAGCTCGGAAGGTGCCGCGGTATTCCAAAGTTTTTTCCTCCCCCGTCGCGGTGACGAACACAGTTATGGGTACATAGCTGACGATCACTTACCATTTCTCCGCAAAGGTGTGAACATCCTACACGTTATACCATCACCATTTCCTAGCGTCTGGCATAGTTTGCAGGTAAGTTATGGATCGTATGAAAATCATGACTGCTACAGTCTACCTCCTCAGGATGATGTAACCGCTCTCGACATATCCACCATGAGACGATGGAACCTCATTCTGAGGGTGTTCGTGTCGGAGTATTTGAGCCTACAACCAAAAGCAAGTATGACCCAGACGCGACACGGGCACATAAATCGCTTTGACAGCGAGCTTGTGAGTATTCTTGTTACAGTTGGTATTGTCAAGTTCAAGTTGTGTTGCTCAGTAGATGCATTCATAATCCCAGAACAAAGGATGTCCGGCTCACTCCAACACTGATCCGTGCAGTTTGGCGCGTACATCGAGATAACACTGCTAATGAAGCATATTGGAATCAGTGATCGAACAAATTACCATAGTTTCCTTCCAGGAGCATTAGGTGGCCGTTATCAGTGCCTTATAATACTTTATCAGCTCGGAGGCATCCGTCGCGAGCTACCAGGATCAACGATATTTCAATTAAAGCCGCAAAAACTGGACGCACTAGCTGCTTTTCCCGACCCTCATCCAAGCGGCGTTTTGCTGTATTCATCGTGTCCATGCGTGATTTTCGCATCTGGGCTGATTGAACCTCTGCTGATTAACAAGGAAATGTAAATCAAGGTACCATATATATGCCTGAGTCAAAGGACTCACTGATTTCTTCTCCCGATTGAATTACCTGTGCGCGCCAGGGGGCAAGCTCATCGAGAAGGGAAGAATACGTTGAAAACAGGCCATCGAACTTTTCCTGCTCTATCTTGTCAAGCCATCACCCAGATCCACGCCAAACGCAACAATGACCTTGTTTACGTCTGAGCGCTCTTTGATATCCTTAAACTTGACGTGGCGACGAAGATGCATCTCCTCAAGCTGATTCACTAGACCGAGTATTTTATCGCTAGGCAATTTCATACCACCGTCATTCAGGCTATATGCGTTAGAGAATTCAAAGTACTTACGCGTATGCATTTGTTTCGTTCGCGGTTTTTTCTAGGTCTTCTCGCATCGCGGTGAAGGCGGACGTGATTCCACTACCAAATGGTTGCTCAGACTTCGATTTGTCTTCTACAGAGGTTCGATTTCTAGGACATTTGTTTGGGCTAGAAATGTCACCTTTTTGCACCCTACATGCGTGGAGTCAGAAACGTCGCTGAGAAGAGAGTGAAAATCTACGAGAATGCGTTCAGACCATGCTTTCCTACTCAGATTTTGTGAATTAGGGACCGAAGGAGGCTACAGCGAGGTTACCTCTGCGGTCTTCAGCCATGATAACACGAAAATAATCAGCCTTCATTCATCTTGATGTGATATCGTTGAATTGTTACCATAAGCCATGATACACTTTGGTGTGTAACGGTAATCGAGTGGTTAAGCTTGGTCAATCGCGTACGGGGTTTGGCAAGGGTGGCAAGCTCCCCAGCCTATCCAAGCATTCTAATACTACGCCGAGCCCAATCAAGCCAAAACTTTCTGACCCAAACTCAGCGTCTTGCCCAGGCGATGGGCGAGCTCGTTTGAGGCTAAATAACCACATCTCCCAAGCAACAGCTAGCATTTCCTTCAGCGCGCTCTCCGTAAGTGAGTCTTCAAATCTTCCAATGAGCTGATCCTTGATCTCCCGGACAAGGAATCCTACATTATCTCTCATGGCGTGCAACCTGCTGCTTCTGTATCGCTTTTGGGAGCATTTACCCAAGATGGTCCCGATCACGAGTTCCTCCTCACGAAGCCGGGATCCCGCTATTGAGGACAGGGAGTAAGTGCTTGATATGTATGCCAGCTCTTCGCAATACGCCACATAGGTCTCTATCAACGTCCCGCGGGTTCGATTAGGCAGTTCTACTAAGTGACGGCGGACGTGTTGCCAAAGAGCCACCGAGATTGGTTGTACTTCTGCGTCGCCGTCATGACGGGGAAGGGTGTTTGACATGTCTTCTAAAGAAATCTTGCGGAAGAGGTGACCAAGAGCACGATCGGATTCGTAGTAATCTGAAGACCGAGGTGCATCTTCTTCCGCCCTGTCCCAGTCCGGTTTGAATCTAATAAGGGACCTTGGCAAATGTCTGATATCAACTTTGTTCCCATTTTTCGGATAATCAACGGCCCAGCTGTGCATCTCTGCTAGCTTAAGGCAGACTGGATCAAGTGTCCCGAACTTAAGCGCATGAAACCTGAGCTTAGCAGGAACGACCATGTGGACACATAAGAACATACTTTGGATTGGTCTGTGTATCAAAGTAATAAGAGAGCATTCTCCACATCTCCGGGAGCCGACTCACCTGCAATTGTAATATGTTTCTTGGAGATCAGTCCCTACAAATTTCTTTGAACACCACGTGCAACGTTTGGGGAGGCAAAAACACACACCACAACATCCGAGTTAATATATTCGACAATGAAGTCACAGACGTCGTCGATCGTGCTGGGTCTATCGAGCTTGAAGGTTGGTACCGGGGTATAGGAAGAGGGATCCTGATGCTCCGGAACTAGGAGGTCCCCATATTGGATGACTTCATACATATCACTAAATCTAGTGTCAGGCCATTGATTACTGTGGGGGCAGGAACGCATACCCATCGAGATCTCCTCCTCCCAAACCATTCGGCAGCGACCAGGTCCCTTTTGTGAGATCCTTATATGAGTGCAAAGTGTCAACCAAGGACATGCTTACCAGTGGTTGGGAACACGACTACGTTCTTCAGATGGCCGAAAAGACAATCCTCAGGAGGGGGACCGATAGCATAGACTCGTTGTACTATCTGTTCATAAGATCTCGACCGTGCAACAGGATGACAATATCTTACCATCTCCAGGGTGGATGACAGGACTCCGGGATATGAGACACATCCCTTGGAGGTAACGAGGTTCCTTGTCGTCAGGATGTTGCACGCATGCTTCAGACCAATGAGGATACAGTTTTCGATGATCGGAATGAACGCATACCGAAGATCTTCCCTTGCGGTAGGCAATGCACATTCTGCATACCTTTTGCAACATATGCCGGGCCTTCGTCCGCAACCCCTACGAGCATGTAACTGTTCGGGATCGGGATGCGTGCTTCATGCTTTACTTCACGTAATACGTGATTTACTGCGCACGCACGAAGTCGGGCCAGAAATGGCGTATCTAGTGGCTGCTGCAAGTGATTTGGCTTTAACTCGAGCCCCAAGGTAGTCAACCTCGTGAGTATCTCGGCAAGCCGGTAATTGTAAGATAGGTGTTGTAACTCAAGCAGCTTCGCAAATTTAGCTGCAGAATCATGCGCCATTTGTGCGTTGGCTACAGCAAGTTGTTGAAGGTTCATAAAAACCTCTTTCGGTGCACCACGATCTTCAAGCACCATCACTAGCGGTCTAGTAACAAATATTCGAGGAATTATGTGAAACATAGATAAAGTTGACACAAACCTGTTTAGGTGGGGTACGTTCGGCTTGCTGACGGCACGGGCAATTTCTATTGTCCCATATTCCTCGCCAGGCACGTCGAATTTCTTCATTGAAGGCCGGATACACATGTGGATCCCCTCCAATCTTTTATCCACGGAAACAACACCTTTACTACCCAAGAAGCGAATTTGATACTGTGCGAGTACGAGTGAAAGGCCATTCGAAACGCTAGGTATACGACTTACGGCGGAAGGTGGAGCAGAATTAAGAAGGGTAGCGTTGTCCTCGCACAGGGCCCTATAGATCAACTCTGCTAGACCAGGAGAGATCGTTCCAACACCATCAGTGAAGTTAATGCCATTTTCTTCGATATCGGGTATCTCGGACCACTGATCCATTCCGATTCGAACCGATGGGTCTGTTCCAGAGAAGGCTTGCTAAGCGATGGTCAGTGGATGGCGGCAAGAACATGGGTGCGACTTACCGCCATCCGCGCCCCATACTTGGATGGACTTGTGATAACCCCGCTGAAGTCTCCAAGGGAGTCACGAATATTCTGTGCAGTCACCAGCCCCTTTTGTGGGTGGTGGAACGGGTTGATATACCAAACAGCATGTTCTCTCAAAGCCGAAGACGAATAGCCCAAGAACTCGAAATGTCTGCCAGCAAGATCAAACCCCTCCTTCAGTAACGTGCCCACGCGCTCCTGCAAGTAGGATGCCCCGTCAACATCTCGATCCCATCTGTATTGAAGGCGATCTTCGTCACGGAAGTCGACACGAAGAAATCGGTCCTCATAACCTTCGTATTCGCGTATAACCCTATTGGATTGAGTGATGGTTGGCCCTTCTAAGAGCAGCCGCGTCGGCGTGAATGTAACATGGTGACAGAAAAAACGACCTCTTGGAGGAGAAGTTCGTGGACGTTGAGACCTTTTCTTCACAAGCTCGAGGACCTCCTGGAAACATTCAAATATGCGCTGCCCCGGACGGCGACGAAAAGCGGTTTCTACGAAGCGTCGCATAATGTCACCCGTTGTATTCCCGAAGCAACGAATCAACTCTTCAATACGTGGCCTAAGCTCTATCACCTCCACCGTGTTCGCAGCGCCATTGTGTAGAAGAGCTTCGATTTGAAATGCAACCTGCCAATTTGAAGCCAAGAGTGGGGAGCGCAGCCACAAGGCAATCTCGTTGAGTTTCTTGCGGCCAAAAAAGTTCTTTTGGCCATTCGCTTCTATAGTTATCCCTTGTTTTGGTGGTCGCAAAAGCGATGTGCGGCAGTAATCCTCGAATCTTTTCAGGATGTCCCTAGAGTCATAATTATTGGCATCAAAAAGAACGATGCGTAGTTGATGCGCATAAGGAGCAACGACCGCGTGACCAGGATTGAGAGATCCAACGCGATGGCGATATTTTTCTTCTTTCCCGGTGCTTGAAAGAGTACGATATATTTCTTCCTTTTGGATGATGGGAGGTGTAAAAAGATCAAAGCAGACATCTTCCCGTCAATTTGTAAGGGATAGCATGGCTCCGAATACGGTGCACATACAGGGATTTCCGAAATCATGGCCCATCGCCATTTTATTAATGCTCGGAAACCGAATGATGACATTGTAGAATGTCTGTTCTTGGGTCTCATCACCAATCTAAAAGTGGTGAGGCGACGAGCCAGTTACGCAGTTTGCCCAGCGTAGCATACCTGGACCCGAATACATTTATGCTCGTACTCAAAGAAGAGCCAACCCATACTCCGCCGGACAAGGTCCTGATCCCATTCAATTGAGAACGAGCGGGGGTCTCGCGGACGCGCATCCTCCGGTTGATAGAAAACACCTGACATCATATAGTAGTTGAGTCACCATTTCAGTTACTGTCAACAAATACGAACCAATCTGAACATGCGTGACTAAAAAAGGATCTCGAAGGGCGTCGATTCTTCGCCTACGGTCTCTCGCAATCTCTGGACCAATGAAGGGAGCCTTCTCGAGCTCAAGGGACAATGATTTTTCAACCGTGTTTGTACTGGGGAAAAACTTGAGTTTCTTCCCCTTCACCACAACGTTGATTTGACCCTTCTCATTGAGGCGCTTAAACTTCTTCCCCAACAATTTCGTCGACGTGAATGTTCCAGTACCATCGTTCTGGACTCCTCCTGCTAGACGTTTGTTTAGTTGAACCCGGAAGTTGGGTAGGCGTTCCCCTTGACTCGTAGCGAATGGTCCCTTCGAGTCATGGAGAACTTGACTCGCGATGGCTGTTGTTACCTCCCATTCATCGGCTTTGAAATCAACATTTCTGATAACGAATTCCATGGCTATGACAACGGGGTTGGTTTGTTGTTGTGGGCAATGGATGAGTTCAACCGATCGATCGGCCTCACACTGCCAAATATCATATCGGATTTTCCTATTTTGGTGGCGCAGATCCTCAATGGCTACTGTGCTAAGAAACTAGCCTGGTCACCAGATCTACTACTAGGAAACGTCAGCATCATCGGTACATGTGGCGTGGCTGCAGAGGGAGTATCGACTGCGCGGTGAGCACCACTGCACTACGTCATACTTCAGTTCAATCGAGTAAGAACGGCTCACAGTGTCTAAGTACTGCACAGAGTGGGGAACAGAGCCTGGATCTAGCACGAACGCCCAATAGTCAAGATGTTGAACGGTTCCAGTGTTGGAAGTCCGAGTCTGAGCGGAACGACCGGGCCGAAACCGGCACTGTTGAAAGAACGGCCCGCTTACTTAGTGTCAGGTTGTGGCACAGTTCAGCAAAGCGGTGGCGTCGGGGTGTGTACTACTAGTGGCGCTAACTCCGCGGTCTAGCCGCACATACCAGAGTCACAACAATGGGTAACTAGATAGCACGAAGATTTCGGTAGGATACCCTAGTAGTCCTCATCCATGCCGAATCTTGCATGCAGCTGGCGATAGGATAACAGCGCACTTCATTTGTAGGGTATGCCTGCACAAAAAGATAGAGGTTTAAGCATCAACAATCACATTAGGTGCAGGCAGAAAGGGGTTGGCAGACAAACCATTCTGAAGCTGTGCGATGAGTTAGCCGAGTAGAATTGCACAAATGAAGATGCTTACTCGCTGAAATTCATCGTATGCCGTACTCCTAATGTTTTCATGTGCATTCCGTATAATACCCATCATCCAATCCGCAGCTTGACGTTCATTCAACCCAAGAGCGAATCGATCCTTCAGTCGCTTGATGGTTCCTTCCCCTTTGAAAGAGGGTAGACCTGTACCCAACATGAGTTGGGCCGTGCTGACCAACTGATCGGCATGGGGTCGTAGAGCAAGGAAGGCCTTAACAGTCAGCTGCTGGAAAAGCTCGTATCCCTGAGAATGCCGCCCGCCCATTAGAACGACCATTTCGTGATTAAGTTTGAAGGAGTTTGGCTCAAATTTAACACCCTGTGGACCGTAAATGAGTTGAGATGATGACTTTGGTATTTGAGAGCACTCACTCCGGGCCGTAAATATCCGGAATAAAACTATGTCAGTACATCGAGCATAATAAGGAGGGTAGACTTATCTATATCAAACAGAAAACCAAAATCTTGGTACATGCATGGTGAGCACCAACGGCACTTTCATTTTCCATGAAACCAACCTATATGGACGATGTGTCCTTCACCGTCGATCATGATGTTACCATTGTGTCGGTCCTTGATCTGTAGAATATAACATGCCACAGAATAAGCTGCCATGGATTGGATAAAGTTGAGACGGGCTCTCTGGAAAGCAACAGTTTCCTCTCCTCCGTATTTAGAGACGAAGAAATCGAGGAGGTCATTGACTTTGGCACGACCCATTTCATCCCGTGACGTAGCATTTGGCACCACGTCGATAATGCCACACTAACATAGCCTAGTCAGTGCATTAAATTAACCAAGCAACAGAGACCTTACGCCAGGACCGGTGGCCGTGACTCTATATGGATAGAGATACAAAGTCAGGCCCACGCTTATGAAGATGTTCTTGAACATCGCGATAATCTGAAGCGCAAGGACATCTTGGCGACAGTCATCACCCACTTTGAATATGGCTTGCTGCCAAACATCAAATTCTTCACGTTTCTCAGTGCCAGAAGCATCCAGCAATGCATCTGGATCCATCTCTACTACAACGCGCTCTTTCCTCACTTTGAATGTAGCCATGAAAGGAGCCTGTAACGTCGATCAAACAAATCATCATCACTAATCAGCAAACTGAGTTAACCTTTGCGTGACTTTGTAACGGGCGGCCGGATAGTTTGTCGATGTCGATAACCTTCCCATCTGGATTACTGGGGAGGTAGACACCAACGTCGACGTGAATTTTAGCCATTTCCTCGTCAATTTTTGCCTTGAAAATGGATATCACGACGAACAGGCTCAGAGGAAAAGGGGCGAACTTGCCTTCTTTTCGGGCTTAGGACGTTTTATGTACGGCCTCAACTTTCCGGATATCGACGTTACTTGCTCGAAAAATTTGAATTCTCGGTCATAGAATGATCTCGCCTCCCCTGATAGCGATCCGACCACTACATCGGTCATATTATCAAGGACTGGCTTTATAGGATCTTCCTAAAAACAAAACCTTTTAGACGTCGATTCATTGGGTAGGCTTACGGAACATACTATTTCTGCTGCATCGTCCTTGAAACAGTTTGCTCTCATATTCCAAATAATTTGATGACAGAACAGTGGCGATATCATAGCGGTTTCAAGAATAAATCTTGCGATATAACCTAACATGTGTTTCATTCTGTGATCCTTTAGCATGGAATAGAGCTCACCAAAGTCGTCAAATCGCAGTGCCTGAACAACTTGGGGTACAAAGAAAAAAGTCAAATCGACTGAGTGCTCTTTAAGAACACGGTGAGCATATTGAAGCAAGTGAGAGTCGCTGTTGTGTTTTTTCTCGAAAAATGTGACAGCTATTACTGGGGGAATAGGAGCCCAAAGCAAGACGTGCTGCCAAGTATTATCAGTCTAATACTAACACTTGCTCACAAGATAGTAGGACCTTTGGTTCCTTCCTTTGACTGAGGTGGGTGGCATCATCGATCAGATAGCGTAGACCCTCGGCGGTATGCATGACAAGAGCAGGATTTGCGCGAACAAGCCTTTGGACTTCGGCATGTGCTGAGGGGCTCCTGAAACGTTCCATCATATGGATAGCTATATCTGGATCTATATCCCACACACTCCGCACAATCACGGGCCAGTTGCTCTGCCCAAGTACTACTTAGTTGTTCGAGCAAAACTGAGCAGAGTCTCACCTCCGGTATCGTCCGTTCCAGTATCCCAGGATGATCGTGACCCCTACTAGTATCATTTGTGGGATTTGCCCACACCGTGAGTCGGTATATCTCATTTTCCACAAGTAGTTGAAGTGGATGGTTGATATTCTTAAGACGCGTCATGTAGACTGATGAGTGTTAGTTGGGTCCATGGAGGATGATAATCTGCACTCACATGAGCGCTTTGTGATTGATTGAGAAGGGGGTAGACTGGAGAGAGAATGAAGAGCTCTGATCGAATCAGTCTGAAGATGCCCAAAGAATTCCATGAGGATTTTAATATCGGCATCCACCTGAACACGGTTCGCCCCAAAGGGCCACCTTGGGAATACGCTAAGCACCCTGATACCTCAAAACAACGCCACTCACTGAGGCCGGATGGCAAACCACGCATATGCCGTACGATAAAGATGTTCGCGTGTTGTACACTCAGCAAAGACATCCAAATTAGAGCTCTTCAACATTTCGAAGCCGAACAGAAGGAAGGAATAGCGCAATTCGCGAGCAAGCGGATGCGTGCTAGGATAAGGTTGGCAATTACTCATGCTCTCCGGCAGATAACCTACCTAAATAGTTTGTGTGCATGAGTAGACCGTAATACAAGTTGCTGCATAAGAAATATAACCGCTGAACGTCGATAGCGAGCGGCTTGTAACCGGCTGAACAACATTTGCAGAACAAGGGTATGCGGCAAGAGAAGGCGGCGGGCGTTGGAGGATGCACGATCAATTTCTTCCTTGTCAGTAGGGCTGTATCCTATCGGGTGGTAGAATGGATCGTCATAGCTGCGAGTGGGATGAGTAATGACGAAATCCTTAGTATCCAAAAAAAATACTGGACTTTAAGCTTTGCGAAAAAACACCCTTCCGGTCTCTTACGGTCGCAAACCAAGCTGCCAAAATCTCGCTTATCAGATCAACCTCAGCAACTGGCTTCTCCGCTATCACCCATGTCCAAACCTCAATACCAGCAGCTATGGCAGAAGGAGTGAACACCTCAAATGGTAGAGCAACGAGGTAGTGGAGGAGAATATGGTCGCACTATTAATTTTGGTCACAAAATGCCAGGACGATGTCATTGATCTATACCTTGTCCAGCGCTATGAGAGTCGCCGCGCAACGGAACAACAAACGTTTGAGGTCTTGAACAGTCAAAGTACTGGTCTTCCGCAGGATAGCGTTGAAGGTATCTTCCAGTTTCTTCTTGAGTGCCAAAATATCCGTGAGAGTTGCATTTTGTGGAGGAACTTTATCCAAGATGTCCTGAGCTGCATTTGAATATAACGCATGAGCCACTGTTACCATTCTTTTAGGACCACCCACCTTTTCGGCTGGCCAAACGTAAGCCAGCAGCTTCGCCCGCAAAGTAACTTTTGCTGGCAAGTTGGCTCGCAAGCACCTTCGCACGATCATAATCCCAGTTGGATAGGGAACGAAGTGAATCTGAGAGATCTGAGAGACCGGATCCGTCATCACAACGTCACTCACTTAATTGTCTGTGCGGCGGACCAAAAGCCTTGGCAAATCTTTCCGCCATAGACGCACCCAGTTCAGATGTGTCTGAACCAGCGAAGGATTGTGTCGTAGCAAGGTATCTCTGTTTACAGAGGGGGTATACTTTTGTTCCGCGCATCAAAGTCTGAGAAAACAAACCTGGAGAGTTGCCTGCAGCTCCACTGGGGCACGACTCAAGGCGAGTTCAAACCAATTACTTGCGTGACGCTGCAATTGTCGTAGGATATCGTTCCTGACTTTGTAATCATCTGTCAATTGCAGATGCATGTCCGTACGTTCGGAGTGGAATTCGTATGTGGGATTATACTGGAATGGCAATGTGAGGGAATAGAACCTTTCATTAGAGCATGACACAAACCTCGTCGAGGTACTCATTCTCACATGCCCGTCTCAGGAGAGTAAGACACTCAAGGATAGCATATACAAGCGTCGCATCACACATCAACGATGGAAAAGAGGTAATCAACCGATTGAGGTACCTCGACGCGACCTCGCGAGCCCGTGCGATGCGGTGGGTACTAGCCACGAGCAAATTACACAGTTCCGACGAAAGGTGACATGGGAGGGCTTGCTCTGCCGCTTGGGCGTTCAGGTCAACGCTGGAATCTCGAATTACCTATCCACCTCATTAGTTTTTTTCTATAGCCACATGAAAGGGAAGGTGTACATTATCGGCGACAGCGTCCATGCACGTATTGAGACCACTTTGATTGTTCAGACTTGAATTGGTGAAGTAAGAAACCAAGGAAGAGGGCAATCCAGCCGCGGAACGCATTGTCTCTACGTCGTGCATAGTCAAGATGAAGATGACCTGACCAGTCGTCAATGACCGTAGATCGCTTGCGGTAGAAGGAATGTGGCGGATAAGATAAGCACGGTGCTTCGCCAAAACCTTGCAGCTAATCAACATGTGCCATTACGGAAGCAAAAGAAAAACATACTGAGTGGGCATACTCGTGTCTCACAACTGTACGATACTCTAGATCACTTACCGCGTCCGAGACGTTCTCGAGGACTAAACACGGCGTCTTTGTCGCGACCTTTGCAAGCGCAGGTAATAGCCATGTCATGGCGCTCTTCTCTCTCTCCTCTTCTCCCGAAGTTGTAAAATGGAAAAGGACACATAAGAACCATAGATTTCGGAATAAATTGGTTAGCTCGGGTGTGGCGTAGAGATGGGGCTTAAAATCAGCATGATTCAGGAGTGCTTCGATGGGTAGCAGAAGCGAGGCGAGCTGTTCTATCATCTCTTCCGTCTGACGATTCTCTTGTGATCAATGGGTATCAACAAACGGGAGATAGCAACTAACCTTGCCATTGTGGCCTACAGCAGCCGCAATCTGGATGGCGACACCCTTGTCAGAGAAGAGGGTAAGAAGCTCCTCTAAGTATACGTCATATAGATCAGGTCTTCTGTCAATTTCTCGCGCAAGTCTGGTCTGTGCTGCCAATATCTGATCATACCAGAGTAAGCAAATCTTGAATCCCCGCAATGTCGAACGTACCATGTTATTAGAGAACCTGGGATCCTCCGGATTTGCTGTGCGATTGATGGCCGAAAACGCACGAATGACATCCACGAAAGCGTCCTCAGGAGCAACCAAGGCTAAATCTACCAAGTTGTATGCAATAGCTGCTTCCACTGTAGGCTCCGCCGTGCGGAGCCTTTGCAGAAGCATAGATATCGTAAGCTTCGTCACCTCTTCCTTGTCGAATTCCAACGCGAGTCGTGTCACAATGGATATCGTAGTAATGCCAATAAGACGTTTTTCCTCATCAGAACGACCCCGAAGACCCGCATCTTCACTTTCGATGGTGAGTTGATCCGTGGAAGATAGCACAGGTGTGTAGAGCGAGTTGTGCAAGAGCTGCTGCTGCTGCGAAGATTCAGAAATCTCTCGACTTGTCGCGGCAATGTAGTTTAACAGAGAATACATGTTAGACATGATAGAATCTTCTCCTGGTGCAAGCTTTCTCGTGAAATCAGTTAGCTATTCTCGCAATCCTGAATAAGAGGCGCACCTTGATGCACAAACCAAAACATTTTGCAGCAGCTGTAAGTGGCGGCGGAGAGCGTTTTTCAATATTAAAGGCAAATTCGAATATCGAAAGAGGGGATGTTACAAATCGACGTAGATGGGGTACCAGCTCCTTCGCGATTTCTGGAAAACTCTGGACGAGTACAGTCATTGCTTTGAGAGCTGCCTCCTGAACCAAATTGTCCATTATGGGTGTCTTGTCGCTCAGAAGCAAACCAAGGTACGAATAAAGATCAGGGTCAAGTTCTCCCAACGCGACTGAACATATAGATGCTAGTTTCTGTGGAATGTTAAGCCATCTATCCTTGTCATTAATAGGGTCGAAACTCACTAAGCTTTCGGACATTGTCTCCCATGCATACGTATCAATGGGAGGTTCGGTGTCCATATCCTGTATCTGTACCAGAAGGTCTTTGAAGCACTGCAGAGACCCTCTTATGGTAGAATTCAAGGCATCTTTCATCGCCTCGTTCTCTGTCAGTAGCTTCTTCCCAGATCTTTTCATCAGACTCAACCAAGCCCTGTTTGCCGCTGCGGCTTCTTTCAAAGGTCCTCGATACTGGACAGGCTCTGTTGAAACCGCAACGAGAGCTTGAGCAAGTACAGTCCACTGTAACTCCATGACACAGCACACGATAAAATACCCACTAAGGGGTCTCCCGAAGTTTATGTACCGTGTGATAAAGGCGTGGGAGAAGAAGAAAGCTTCAGATGAATCTGGATGTGCCTCTGTTTCTCGATCTATATCCAGCAGGAGTCGATTAATGCATTCGAGGATGGAATCCTGGACTAGGCCGGAAAGAGCCTGCGATAGAAGCTGCCACTGAGTTACTGTCCAGGGGAAAAGCATTGAAGTGATAGCGCGATAGAGGCCATGCACAGAGGGCGTTAACTGCGTCAGAACCTCCAGAGCTAGTGCGTGTCAACCGTTGGCTGAAATTCATAGCAACCGAGAACACTCACGACCTGCAGAAGGAAGTTTCTGCACTACCTGAGTGATGAACCTTAGGATGGCATCGACTGCCAGGTCTACCCGATCGGGGTGAATGGAACAGATACTCAGAATAGCAGAAACGGTCGAATAAACGAGCTGATCCGGGAGTGCCCACTCTGTCAGAAGAGTTCAGAAAAAACAACAAAATGACAAGCATCCTTACCGTCCCAAGATAGAGATTGATCGTAATCAATGTGAGGCGCATCATCCAAAATATCAAAAAGAATGGTAGTGAGCGTATCAATCTCATTACGAACAAGCCTCTCCGGAAGGTTTACAACCATTTCTCCGTATGCAATGTTATATTGTGCTTGTGCCTCCGTCTTGCAAGAGGATCAGATACGTGGAAGCCGGAAATATAATAGTCGTGGGGCCATACCATGTGTATCCTTTCAGTTGCGCACGTGTCCAGTGTCTCGCTACTTGACTTGCCATTAATCTTTGGAGTCAATTGAACCTTAGACTGCATGGTGCATTGAATACCCAAGAGGTCATCTTCGGCGTCTGGTTGGTGTGCAGCCAGGTCAGATAAAATGTGTTGACGAATGTTGAGTTCTAGGCTAAAGGCGAGAAGTGAATAGCGCTGAAGAACTGCCCACTGACAAAAACAGACCAATCCATGACTAGGTACTCTCCTGATCTTCCACGAGCAGAAGTTGACAACGTTGAAGACAGGGACTACTTAAGTATGGTAGCACTTTGAGGGGAGAGAAAGTGGGGGTGTCGACCAAAAGTGGAAATTAATCAACGCCTGTCCTTGTGATTTTCACCAGAACTTACTATTTTCGAGGCGCTATAGCCAAGTGGTTACGGCGACAGATTCGAATGCCACGCGATATCTGTTACTCTTCGAGTGCGCAGGTTCGAATCCTGCTGGCGTCGTGTTTTTCTTGCTCAGCGGGTCTGTCCACCACGCAAATTCGAATTTGCGTGTCGTTTCTGACCTCAACTTCATTCACCTCATGGCCCGGTCAACCCCTCACGCTGCTTTGGCTGGTGGAAGTGCCAACATCACGGTGCTCTGGGAGGGGTTGAAGAATGGGCCCCTTTTTTCTTGTCTTGATAGCTTCCCTGTTGATCTTGACTCCGGGGATCGTCCCTATGATGTCGCACGACTCGTATCATGTTGCCTCCCTCTCGTCCTCATCTCCATAGGCTTCTTAGCGCTCCCGCGATCTCGCAAGGGACAAGATGTACGCACCAGGGCTTCTCTTAGTGCACTTCTCACCATCGTTGCACCAACATGCTCGCTTTGGCCGAACCGCTACATCAAGCTTGCGTCCGTTCTCCGTTCACATATCCGCATACCCCTTGAGATGATCATGGAGGATACAACCAACGGTGCTATAGAGTTCCGCGACCCAATTCCCGACTTGGCGGATCTCATGGGCTCGGGGACAGTTGTAAACGGTCAAACCATATCCATAACTATAGGATGGGAGTGGTGGGTTAGTTACTTCGAGTGGTGGATGTTTGTCAAGGTGCGTGCCGTATGCAACATACGAGGTATTGAGTTACGCAAGGTGCTTCCACGGAATAGCCTATACCAGGTGCGTATATGCAGTAGCTCATTCCGACTGCACATCCACCCATCACATTCTAGAATATTCGTCGCCACGTCTGCCAGAGTATCTGTCAGGGCTCGCTGATCCAGTAAACAACAACATGCTTTCCACCAACCCGAGTTCTCTGGGTCTGCCCCTAACTCCTTCTTCTCTTAATCCATCGACCCCGTATCCCACGTTCTGTCTCGACCACCTTCCTGACGACAAAACACCTTCCTTGAATATGGGTTGCAAGGCGACCCTCGAATTCACCGCCTTTTCCCGGTCTCTC
>JBBPTF010000077.1:0-34861 GCA_038094015.1 Phylloporus cf. gajari | reverse complement strand
CTATAAGTACTGGCCAATAGCAATAAATGAGCAGTGTCAGTATCAGTCAGTATGAGTAATAAAGTATCAGTCATCATGATAAGGATGAGTAATGAATGAGAAATCATGATGACGTTAAAGATAAGAAGATAAGCTGACCGATACAGAATGTCTGAAAAGATTAGATAAGATAAGACATTCTCAACACCCATTGTCAATGACACACCCATGACCATGATGAGTGAGGGGCACAGTGACATGGTGATGACAACTAGTGGGCATGACCGCGCCCTTACTGCCACTATCACCTGGAGGACATGACAATGATGACAAAGCAATGCCGTTGATGGCCCAATGCCATCAATGGCACTACTATGACAATGCCATCAGAAACAGACGATGACAACAACATGTGGGTTGCACCCACACCACCACCATTGTCTGGGGGACACAGTGGTGACAACTACCTATGCAGGACCACACTTGTACCCTCACTGCCATTGCCTAGAGGACACAGGGAGAAGGGGGGGCAACCATGCCCCTTGGATAAGAGTAACAGGGCACGGTCTGGTTGATCTGCACCACCACATTGACATGTGTGCAACCTCACACCTGGAGAGGGCAATGATGACAACACCACCAGGTGTGCAACTGTGCACCTGGAGGCTATGGTGACAACATGCACAACCGCATACCCCCAGAGTTGGCAACAACAATTGTGCATTGCATGTGCAACAAAACAAGGGAGACACCCCAGAATGGCATGCCAACTAGGAAACAATTGCCTCAATGCAATGAGGATGGCATGATGACAACAACACAATGACCATGATGCAACAAGCGGGACATGATGGGATAGCAGTGATGTGAGTTACTGCCATATGAGGATGATGTGATGACCATAGTGGGATGAGAGGGTGAGACAGTGTCAGTATATATACATAGTACCATGTTTGTAGTTTACAAAATTCTAGTAGTTTCTAATTAATTTAGAGGGTCTGGAAGGAAAAAAAAAAAGAACTGCTACATGGCATATGATCTGTGCCCTTTGTATATGCTGTATGTACTGGCCAATCAGTTGCACAGCCTGTGGCACTATACCATACCTGTAGCTCAGCTGTACAATAGAGGACCTTGCTGGAGCACTGTGAGTCTTGTGATTACCTGTCTAGGGCTCTACATAATAATCTGATTTTGCTGATGAAGACAGCTGAGCACCTGTGCCATGTCTATATGGAATGGATGTCAGGCAATGACACATGGGAGATGTAGGTTAGATGATTCCCTCATTATAGCAACTTTTTACTGATGGCAATAGTCTAAGCTCCCTCCTGGTGCTACTTTGCTCAGGACAGTGCTTTCATCCAACAAAACCAATATCTTGATTTTGACTGGCAATCATATTGCCTATCCTCTCCTGATCAGCCTTGCCAATATCAAGATGGCTACACGTCTCAAACTCTCCACCCACACTCTTCTACTCACAGCCCTCCTCTCTGTTCTGAAATTCATCCATAAGAAGAAGCAGATGAAAGGTGTTTTGGAAGGTTGTCTGATCTATGAATGTCTCAATATCATCCTAGAACTTCTGAAGTGCACCACTACCATAGGGGTCATGTTGTCTGACCCTTTAGGTCATAATAGGTATTGCTTTACCCCCATAACAAGTTATATAATTGATACTCCTGAAGCCACCTTGCTTTCTACAGTTGGGGGAAAGACATCTTCTATCACAATGGTAATATACACCCAATTTGGGGACCTTTTCCCTCACAAACCACATACTGCCTTGACTACACTTGCTCAACTCGCTGAGGTGAGTATGAAAGCTAACCCCCAAGATCTCGAAACATACTTCCAGGAATCTCAGAAGTTTCGTTTGAATGGTGTCAATAAACCATTTTTCTGAAATTATCTGTTATCTTGTCCCAGCTGGTTCATCACTCTCAAACTGCTCCATTACATCCATAAAGAATTCTATGATCATGACATTAAGTGGTCCATCAAAGCCCTGGAGACCACTAAGATTGATTTCAGGTTTTCAGTCCTTCAACCCATAACAGACTTCTCTCACTTCAAGAAGAGGATATTGTCGCTCAAACAAGTCACAGGTTGGATACATCAGGATATCCAATGATATATCATTGCCATCATCATGGGCTCTATATCATGTGATGTGGTCATTGCAATCTGGGCACTACTAGAGTTCCATTACCGTGTACAAGCATACCAAATTACTGATGATGATATTGTCCTTATTGCCTCTGCCATGTGTAAATTCCATCTGTATAAAAACACAATACTTGAGACTGGGTTGCACCAGGGGAAAGGAGGAAAGCCCATCAACAACTGGCACATTCTCAAATTAGAGCTGATGCAGAGTATTCAATCAAGCATCCCCAGGGTTGGTGTTACTATACAATGGTCTGCCGATCTTACTGAGTATGTGCATATCGAACAAATCAAGAACCCTGCATGTAGCAGCAACAACCAGAATTATGATTCTCAGATTTGCTGACAGCTTGACTGCTTGGAAAAATGCAGAAACTTCAAGCTTGTGATGTTGTTAAGTGATCCTCAAACTAATTCTGCTTCAAATATACAGGATGATGAAGACAATCTGATTGACAAGGAGAAAGCCAACACATTTGAAGCCCATACTACTTCATCAGTCAGACATCCTGTTGATTACTTTGCATGTGCAGTGGCCCTGGATTTACTGCAGCAGGAGGGACTTATTCCCCTACCACATTGCATATTTTCTGCAGGTCCAGTCACTTTCAATCTTGCCTACAAGCCATCAATATGTTCCATATCTGTTGACACTACTGTGGTGTTGTTCAAAATTCTGGACTTATAAGCAAGTCTAGCTGATTTCATCTCTCACAAACAGGTTTATGGCGCTCATGCAGTTCATACTATTGGTGGATCCCATAGTGCATCAAATTCTGCTTCCCTTCTGTTCAACCATATCCAAGTTTGGTACAAGCTACACCTACAGACCACTGAGTTTCATACCAGCTCTATCCTCCCATCACAAACACTTTTTGCATCACCCCTGCAGGATGATTGGGTTCACAGACATTATGATATAGTGTTTCTAAATGTCAATCCTTCATGTCTGTGGCCAAAGAGCAGTTTGAAAGGTCAGGTTTCATTTGTGCATGTTGTCTTAGTCTCATTGATGAAAACAGGCCACTCTATTGCTCAGCTGCATCTTATCTTGCACCCCCTAGGGAAGTCTAAGCAACAATGGTCGTGGACTGACTGATTTTTGACATACATTCAATGCTTCAACATTGTTCCTCAGGCAGGCCCAAGAAATCATGATCTGTCAACACAGATGCATGTCATCAAAAGAGCAACATGTTCAGGTGGAGAATGGTTAGGTGGTATCATCCTAGTCACATAGATACAGGCATATGTGAACCTTGTTCTGTGTTTTGGCAACCACACAGAATCTCATTTGACAATGTTCAATTCCATGGAACATTCATGTGAATTTTTCCTCAACAAGTTTTCTGACAAGAATACCTTTTATCTGCTTTCCCTTTGACCCACAAGTCGCTTTTTGTACTTTACAAGGTTTCGATATGAATGCTATATGAATGCTTGAACCCACTTTTCCCTTATCAATTGTCCCTTATCCCTTTTTGTACAATAATGGTAGTTGTCAAACTTTATTTCACACAACTTCCATGCTCACTGCCCCTCCCATCCACAAACTATGTACTGTGGATGCTATATACAAACTGGGTTCCTATCCTGTGTTCAGGAGTGGTTGCTCAGTCTCTACAATGGGCAAAGTTACCACCCAAGAGCTTGGTGTCACCATCGTTTATGAACCAGCCACATCCAGACAGCTGAGCAAATTAGGCCATGCTCTTGACACCATCTTCACAGAGTTTTCGGCCCATATTCCATCTCTAGAGTCATTATTGGTTTCTTATGAAATATTCAAAAAATGTAATCCTATGCTTCCCAAAAATTGCTCTAGCATGAATAGCATTTTTCTCTACAATTTTGACACAAAATGATGGAATTGGACCATGCCTTCTCCAGGCAATGGGGCCAAAGTACTCATAGCTATTTTTTTCAATGCTGTTGCTACTGCTATGGTGTCATGGGTAAAGTCCAAAGAGAAGGCTACTCAGGATCTAGTCCTCCCACATCACCACTGGCTGGGCACTTACAGCAGCCATCAGTTGCCTGGTGCCCCTGACAGTGCTGGAGCCTACAACAGGCACCCCAACATCATTCTTGTCAAATCAGCAGGCTATACTGTCCAGTCACTCTTGTGGACAGACCCGGTAGTGCTTGTAGAATACATGACTGAAAAATGGACACCCATTAGCCACCTCACAAAAACCCTTCACACCAAGGCCTATCTGACATTCCTCAACCAACTATGGTGCTGTTTCATCCTTGGCATCTCTCTATGCAAACAGGAGATGCAAGCACATTTGTATGATCATTCTGGCCTTTGTGTTAGCTATCCCTTCAACATACATCAAGATCCCCATTGCTTTCTCACCCTCCTTGCAGCTCTCATATTTGGCATCAGACTGTGTGTCAGCTTTGACCCCACTGTCACCATCATTCCCACTCAATCCCTCCACTATCCATATCAAAGCATCATTGATGCAATGACAGGAATTTGTATTATCCATGAAGATGTGGAGGGCGAGGAGAGTTTGTGTACTTCTAATCAATCTAATATATACTCCCACCCCTCACACCCCTCAGATAAGCCAGCTGGTCTCACCATTGTCTTTGAAGAATTCACTTCCCCTGATCCTTTTCCTTCAGATTCTCTTTCACATCACATCAGGTGGATCAAGGTGAAGAACAATATCTATGAAGTACTGGAGATCCTTTTCTCCTCTCCTGGCTTCCTAGGGAGGGGAATGATCATTTACCTTGTTTGTTATGGTGGTCGGATGTATATAATCAAGGATTATTGGGTCAAGGACCTAGACAATGAGGTGTGGATGATGCAGCTCATGCAAGAGATCCCAGGAGTCCTGTCTATTGTAGAATATTGGAAGGTAGAGATTTCCAAAGGCATAGTCGACAAGATGTCTCATTATCATGACAAACATGAGTGCAGGAGGATGAAGGGCAACAGAGTCCATGTCTGCACAGTTATGAATCTGTGCAGACAACCAATCACACATTTTCAAACCAAATATGAACTCATCCAATGCATAAGGGATATCTTAGCTAGTGAGTAAACATCTGGTTCATTTGCACTGCTAATAGACACCTTTCCTCTAGTTCAACAAGCGGTGGATGTCAGGGATATTCTTCACTGTGACACAAGCTCCTCTAATATTCTCATTGAGGACCTTCTTGTCCATGCACTGCCTGAGTATAGATGAATTGAAATCAAATGCATCCTGCTCCAGACTGCCAGGACCATCATACACAACCATGATCCATAGGGTGATGTAGAATAGAGATTCAATGTCATCCAGTGAACAATTGATCATAGTGAACAGGAGGTAGCATATACTGGTATTGGACACATTCATTTCCTCCATCTCCAGTAAAGGACAATGCTCTTCTGTGTATGAAAATGAGTGAATGATCATAAGAAAGGGGATGCAGCATATACTGGTATTGGACACATTCATCTCCAGTGAAGGACGATTCCAGTAGTTAACATCTGGGGTGTCATCAGAAGAAGCAGCATTCCAGGAAAAAAGCAACATACTTACATTCCCCTGGGGTTCATTTGAGGACCTTTAAAACAGACAGACCATGACGGCAATGGAATTGAGACCTAGGAAGGTAACAATTGTAAAGTAGATTATCCTGTAAAGGGCACAAGAAATTCTTGATTGTTTGCCTAATTGTAGGGTTGGATAGCAAATCCATCACTACAAGGACTATACATCTATTATTTGAACCGAATAGCTGAAGTATGCAGTTTGCAACATGGTCGCTTAGGATGGTCAAAAGGAATTAATGAGGCAATCAACAAGGCATGCTCACTTACAAAATGGTTACCAGATGGCATTACAGGTGTGGAGCAGCTAGATCACTAAGTAGGATTCAGGGGATGGTGCGACCATTACTATTGGAAACTCACCGCGTTATGCCCAGTGTGCAATGTTGACTCCTTTACCAATCTGATCTCAAAACTGATCGAACTTCAACTTCTGCTTTGAACTATGTGACATCAACAAGCAGAGAACATCACAGGGAAAGGTAGAAAGTAACTGAATTACTACAAGTCCATTAGATGAATGAAATGCATATATAACAAGCATATCATACAGACAACGGTTAGAGTGCTTGACACACGGGCCAACGACTAGTACCAGCAAAGATTAGATTGTTTTGCTCATTTTTGAGGGTTTGACAAACATACTATGTGTGGTCATAATTTGTTGATCTCCTTTGCTACTACAGTACAGGATATTGGGACTACTAGGGACTTGTACTACATAGTGGTGGAAGAAAGAAGTCTAAACTATGCATGTAGCAGGTACTTATTGTGAATTGGACTCAGCCAGGTGATGCCACAGTGGGATCACATGTGACTTAGCCACTGTCATTGCACATGATCCCACTATAGCATTGCCCAGCTGAGTTCAATTCACAATAAGTACCTGCCGCACACATAGTTTAGACTTCTTTCTTCCACCACTATCCCAAGTGTAGTAATATTTAGTACCAATCATGTAGCTTAGTAGGCAAATAACAGAGAATGAAACTGATAAGTATGCCAGTGTATCCATCCAACGAAGTGTCACTCATACTGATATCTCCTGCATAGGGTTACTCATGCACGGTCCCTGCTAGTTCATGCTGTAATGGAAAAGTCAAAGTAAGGTATATATTTGGTTAGTATTTCTAGTGTAGAAAATGACTGATTTGCCATTAGAATAACCGTGTCATATCTGTCTTGGTGATCTTGTCACTGTATTTTACATCATCAGGTACTTTACACCTTGATATCGATTTGGTGCATGCTTGTACAAATTCCAGAAGTAGATGATGACAGGGTTGCTCGTTTGCCTGGAGGCAAGCCACAACTACTCAAGTTCAGGAACATTCATCTCCAGAATGTTTCATGGCCTACAGGTATGGGTATGGCTCCCTATCCTGCACCTGATTCCCATGGGGCAGAAGCAGCTTCCAATCTTGCTCATCAATCTATCCAAGTGTCTCACCCCCTGAGCTCCCCATCCCAGTCCGAAATCAATGCACTCTCTACCATGCTCTTCATGATTACCATCCATGATAATGGTCCTGACTTAGATTTACAATTGAGCAAGTTGTGGGTTTCTCGTGAGGAACATCAAAGCAAGGTACCCTCTTCCGATCACCAGAAGCTTCTGCTACCAGATATCAATACATTGGCTGGTGCCATTGGTTGTATATCCTTGGGAAGTAGGTGTGTGTGTTCTGTAATGACTTTACTGTAATTTCTGGGTGGCTTATCATGGCAATGACAGCTCTAATGAGAATCTTGAAAAAGAAGAGATGAACCATCACCAAGGCATTGCTAAAGAAGCAACAGTGCCATTGGATGATGATTTACCCATGTCTCAGGCCTGTAGTGATCCTGTGCAATATGACACTTGTATGTGTTTCGCTTTAGAGGCTAGACATGAGTTGTGCTAATGTAGTCACCTAGCCCATCATTTTGATCAACCCATCAACCGCTGTGATGAAATTTCTCAAGTATCCATTTTCCTTAGTGTCATCAGCATAGTCCTCTTCAGGGTTGGACAAGACTGCAGTGATTTCCTGCTTGGCACTATATCCCTCATCCTTACACTAGCATTCAACTCAGTCTACCCTAAACCCACTACTCTCCACGATCATACCCTCACTCAGATTCCTAAGACCATGAAGACTGCATTGTCCCAATTTAACCTTGGAGGTCACACTACTACATATGCAGTCTGCCCATCATGTAGTTACCTCTATCATCTGTCTATTTCATTGACTTCGGTTTCATATCCTCTTCATTGCACAAATAGACCTCGTCCTGAAGATGATGTTTGCAGTACAATTCTCATCAGTGATCTGCATGTGTGCAAAACTCCAATCAAAACCTTCATTTACCACCACTTCCATGATTACTTGGCTGGTCTGTTGGCACAGCCAGAACTGGAGCCCCTTATGGACAAAGCATGCAATGATCTTGTCAAAGGTTTGAAGAAACCAATTCCATCTACTGCAAATGATGTGTGGGATGCCCAGTTCCTGCACACATTCACTGGTCCATGTGGTCAAAAATTATTTGTAGACTGTAGAGAAGAAGGCTGCTATGTGTTCACCTTGAATGTCAATTTCTTCAATGTCAAGGGGAACCGCCAGCGTAATGCAACAATGTCATGTGGAATCATATCTCTCATGTGTCTCAACCTCCCCCTAAACATCTGCTATAAACCAGAAAATATGTATCTGGTGGGCATCATTCCTAGTCCATGTGAACCCTCTGGCAACCAACTAAATTACTTCCTTGACCCCTTACTTGATGATCTCATGGATAGCTGGGAGAGAGGTGTCAGGTACTCCCACACATCCTCATATCAAGACCATGTCACTCACTCTGCTATAGCCTGTGTGGTTTGTGATCTTCCTGCTGCCAGGAAAACCATGCAGTTAGCCAACTCAAGCAGCCACTTCTATTGTAGTGTCTGCCACTGTTTCCATATTTCTACCCTCAGCAGATCGGACTTCAAAGATACCAACTGGAGATTCTGTGACAAAGATAGGTTATGGGCATGCACAGAGAATTACTGGAAGGCATCATCAACTGCTAAGCAACAGAAGTTATTTACCCAGTTTGGTGTGTGGTGGTCATTGCTTTGACGACTCCCATACTAGGATCTGGCTCAGCAACTCATCATGGATTCCATGCATTGTTTGCTGGAAGGTCTTGCATAGAGTCATTTTCAGGAATATTTAGGGCTTACTACTTCTACCACAGCGAAAAAGAAAGTCAAATCAGAATTATGGCCAGCATTTTCTGACACATTTCATTCCCTTGATTCCTCCCCCAATGGGGGAGAACTAAGCAAGAACAACTGAAAGCATGTACACAGTATTCATTCTCTCCTTACAAGTGCGGTGGACAACCCTGCCAATAATCAATGTCTCAAGGAGCATCTTGATGCCCTCAAATGCAAGCTCATGGCCAAGAACTTTTCAGCTCTACAATTCATTGCTGTTGGTCTTGGCCTATCATCTCAGGGAGGAAAAAGAATGCTGAAAAATCATTGGGTAAAAGCATTAGTGCAATGGGTGAGTGGTGCATTTCAACTCATTCCTGGTTGCCAATCTGGACGCAGCATCACTCTAAACCAATGATGGCTTCTCTGCATATCTGTACATCAAGCCTTTCAACAATAGCATGTATTCAACAAGTTATAAAAGAGGCAGTTATTCCATCTTCTGTGAGGTCTGTTCTGAAGAATTTCGACGATGTGAGGGCAGGCACTCTTAAAGCCAATGAATGACAGATGATGGCTATGGTTTATCTGCCCTTGGCGTTGGTCAGCTTGTGGGGTGAGGGTTTGGAACACCCATTGCAGGAAGTGGCAAACTACTTACAACGCACTTTGGATCACACCATGCAGCTTGTGTCTGCTATTCAGATCGCCTGTTATCGTCGTATGTCTGCCTCATGCATCAAAGCTTATCACTCTTGTATCCAGTCCTGGCTTGAAGATTTGCCAGAAGTCCTACCAGAAGCGCCTTTACGCCCAAATGGTCATATGGCTTGTCATATATTGGACTACCTTTATCTTTTTGGACCTGTGCAGTCCTGGTGGTGCTCTCCATTCAAACGCCTAATAGGCCATTTACAGTGGTTGCCCAGTAACAACAAATTCAGTTAGTCCATGCTTGTGGGCAGGATTATCCACTAACCATGGTTCAACAGGTCAACTGGAAGAAACAATTTTGCAGTCCTTCATCCAAGGTTCTAGACTCCGGGGTTGGCTTTCGTGATCAGACTGTCCTCCTGTAATCAAAGAGTGCAAAATTCTGTTCAACAAATACATAACAGGTGCAGGTGGACCAGAAACGACCCCTTTAATAGTGTTCAACAACCTTGGAAAGCCACAGCCTACTCCGATTGACCTTGCAGCCTTGACTACTTCTATGCATGTAGTCTTGCACGCTCACTACAGCTTTGGTGGCAAATCCTATGCTCACTATTCCACCCATGTTGGGAACAGTCAGATACTCTTCTATCCTGCAGGTAACTCATCTAGGCCTGCGATCCCTGGACATATCAAGTATATCTTTGAGACTAATGGTCATGTCCAGCTGGCTGTTCAGTGCTACCTCTCAGTTGACTCAATCATCACTGACCCCTTTAGGCATTATCCTTCCTTCCCTGTATGTCTGTACTCTTGTATACTACACTCTAATCTTGAGCCAGTTGATCCAGTGAATGTCTTATGCCACTTTGTTAGATGGGAATTCTCCTCAAAGCATGTAGTTGTATTGTCGCTAATAAAGGTCAGTCTGGGGCTGCCATGTGTTTGAAATTGACCAACCATCTATGGTCTACAGGATTAGAAAGGCTTCAGACAGAGCTTTTCTTGGGGGGGACTTGGTGTCCAGTTATACTGCTTTGGTGATGAACTGTTATGGTATGCTGATTGTTATACTCCTATCCCTTTGTCATCATCATATGACAATCACCACCTATTTACCGTACTCCTGTTAAGTTGTACCCAGCTGGGTGTAAAATGATGTGCATGTGTTCGTCTGATATCAGTTCGCTACCTTCCCATACATAGTCCATCTGGGGCAAACTTAAATCGATCTGTGTGTATAGTTGATGGGTACAGGGTACCTAAATTGAGTCAGAACCCAATACAATGCCAAACAGACCCAGTAGGTTTAAAGACCCTTTTTGCACTTTCAATGCAACTTCTCTCTGCAATGTCATCCCCACTCATTTGCTGAATCTTGATGTTATGTCCTTCAAATCTACTACTGCAGTCATTCATTTCTATTTCTTTTATTTCATTCTTTCACCTCATCCGACAAGGTACTCCTAGTTCCTGAGCCTACATGTCGAACACGAATCACTATGGCTATGGTCTGGACTTGGTATCTATACTTTTGTGCATTACTGTCCTTCAAGTACTTTCTCGTTCACCCTGTCTCATGGCTGGCTTGTCACTGTTCTGGCTGACCTCGCTGCTACTGCATTTTGATCTACATGTCGATAGGCTGTCCTTATAAGTCACTGTGAGTATCCTAAATTCATTGTCTAGGCTAACCTAGCGAACTCATGTTCTATTCAAGCTCCACCGACTCCCTGTCCTTCTGTTACCATTCATCCAAGGATACCTGACAGTAGTCAGCCATGTGAGTTTTCACTATTTGTGAGCTTCTCAGATTTATGTTCAATGTCCCACGTAGTTTTCTGTTTGCCTCTCTGCCTCCCCTGAATGGGGCTACTATTCATGGCTATGAAGTACTTTACATTACCAACTAGAGTGTATATTGGGTTTAATAAATACATTGCCGATTACAAAGTGTCGGTATGATAACCGTATTATGGTTTATACAAGATCAATCGAAATAGGACGCTGCCGTGCCCTCTCGCTTCGCTGGTGTTGGTCATCATCATATGACCATAAGCTCAACAAAAGAGTCGTCTTGACGATGAATTATTACGGTACACTAATTGTCAATCAAATTTTGTTGTTGGTCTATAAGACTGATATATATCATAGGGCGTTCCACATTCTGCATCTTAACCATGATCAATACTGTGAGTAGGTACCACACTGTCCAACACCAACTCTGAACTGACTGTCCTCAGCCTATTCACAGTAAACGTCAACCCAAGAAGCAGCCTTGTCCTCCCTCACCATATCTGGTATGGTGATCCCATAGTCTCATTTCCTTGGCTAACCTTTCTACAGATAGAACCATGGTTGTTTTGTACCTTGAAGGAAGTAACTACCATCCTATTCATGGTTGTGTTCCTAGAGGTAGCTTGCAAGATGGCAAGTTGGGGGCTACAGGTTATCATTGCCCCTTTTGTAAGCCTCTTTGTAGCTGTCTTTGCACCTTCTGGTCCTTCTGGGCCTTGCGAGTGTTTCTGTGTAGATTACTGAACAACTGCACTTAAATGTCATGTATGCAAAGTGAACCAGACATCATAACAAGGTGCATAGCAGAACTGAGTAGATCCATTAAACACTCCTCGATAGCAGATAACCATTAACTATTGAAACAATACATTGATTGGTAATAATAATTGTATTAGAAAACATGACGAGTTACCATAGTAATATCAATGTTCTCTAGCATGACGACAGGTACACGATCCCTTGTCGACAATGGTTCTCCCAATGCGATGACAAAGGGGTTCTTGTTTGTCTAGATGCTATGTGCAAGACAACATGGTAAACACTTGAAGACAATAAGCACTCAGTCAACCATTGTGTAATATGGGATTCCATTGGGGTAATGAGAGCTGGAAGAATAAAATGAATGATGTTAAATATGGTGAGCGTAGTGTGCAGCTCTGTCTCATATTGTTAAAATGATTCCACATGTATCTACATCCTACAAACTTGAATGTTGCATGTAAGGACACCATGATACCATACTGTGTCTGGCTGTAACATGCAATGGCCACTTATTGGCTAGTGGTGGTGAGTGATTCTCCTAAGGAGAAACTATAAATCTCACTGGTAGCAAGGTTTCAATGGACTATGGATGTGGGATGCACATTGCCACCTGGAGTTGCTCAGATCTACCCAGATCCAACATGCTCACAATCCCATCACATGCATTGCTTGGGTAACTCGTAGAGATGATGCTCAAGAAGCATTATATTGCAGTACAGGTCTTGGGAATTTGATACTCCTATGCCAAATGTCAGGATTATACTTCAACAAAATTTGTGCCATACAAGTAGGGCACAGGCATGAAATCATACATATCACCCTTGATATGATCGAGGGTGTCAATCAACACATGGTACTAGGCACCCACGATAAACGGGTGCATATTTGGTTGCTAAATGATGGTTATCATCTATCAATTATCTTTAGTGTCGAGTTGCCAACGACAGTACCACACACCTCAGTTTTTCATGGTTAGGATGTTGTCGTATTCAGTATGTATGACAGAGAAGTGTAAGTGAGCCATATTTGGATCAGTAACAATGACGAATCTTAGTTGCTGTAGGCATACTCTTCACAGTAAGGATGGCTTGATGCTGGGAACACAATCTCTGGGCATGATGATGTGAGTCGCTAAGAAAATTGTGTTTTCGTTGCCTCATCAGACACAAGGGATCTGTAGCTGTCAATGAAGGTTGCACCATTTTTGTTATCGATAATGCTACCACTGGATTCAGCCTGCACCAATTCAGCAATAGAACATGTATATGGATGTACGATGCTAGGCCCACAAAGATACATCCAAAACAAGTAGCCCTTGCAGCCAGTGCAGAAGAAATTATTGGTGGTGGTGAGAACAGCCAGGTGTACGTTTTCAGTAAGGAAATGGGGAAATTGCTAGAAACCTTGCAACATGTGAAATTGGGCTGAACACAAACAGTAACAGTAAGTAGTGGGCACTATGGATTAGCTTGGTTCGCTTACAATGACCTGAAGACGCATGAAAGTGAGAACTTCAACATGATCATAACAGCTTCATCAAGCAATGAAGGTGATAACAAAATTTCAATCTGGAAAAAGCAGAGCAACATACCAGCATCAAAGCTTCCAATGTGTAATGCAGCAGCTACCTTGTGGAAGATACTATGAATCTTCAAACAGCTGTTGAGCATCTTCCTCCTCATGAGCCTCACTGCCCAGGCAATCATAAGGGACCCTATATAATATATATGCTCAGGACATCAAGTGTTAACCATTTCTCAGAATCCACAAGCATACAAGGAAAACCTGACTTATGTGAAATCCCAACTGAAGGGAATGCTGCCCCATTATGGCTACGATTACTCCATCAGCAATGGGTTATCAAGCATGGTCAATGTTGTCAAAGTAAAGACACAGAAAAATGACATCTCTAGAGTGGGTGTGAGTCAATAAGTTGGGCAGGAGGTTGACCTTCAATGTGATATGACAAGCAAGAAGAGAATAAGAGGCGTGATGAATTGGGAAGATGTACCTGTAATTGTTTACTTGTAACTTGTATGTCCAGAGACTCGTACCAGGAAGTAATTCTTTACTTGTAACTCCATCAGCAAAACCTCAACCTACTTAATTGTGTTTAATACTGTCTTAGTTGGTTTTAGTCAGTTCTTAGTCAGTAAGAGTCAGTAAGGCATTAATTAAGAACATTTAAGTAGTATTAAACCAATTAAACTGGTTGAGGTTTTGCTGATGTCGTGTGTGCCCAGGGTGAAGAGACTTGTACTTGTAACTTGTATATGCAGAGACTCGTACTTTGACTTTTCCATTACAGTGTGAACCAGCAGGGACCCTACATGGGTAACCCTATGCAGGAGATATCAGTATAAGTGACACTTCATTGGATGGATACACTGGCATACTTATCAGTTTCATTCTCTGTTATTTGCCTACTAAGCTACATGATTGGTACTAGATATTACTACACTTGGGATAGTGGTGGAAGAAAGAAGTCTAAACTATGCATGCAGTGGGTACTTATTGTGAATCGAACTCAGCTGGACGATGCTGCAGTGGGATCATGTGCAATGACAGTGGCTAAGTCACACATGATCCTACTGCGACATTGCCTGGCTGAGTTTGATTCACAATAAGTACCTGCTACACACATAGTTTAGACTTCTTTCTTCCACCACTATATAGTACAAGTCTCTAGTAGTCCCAATATCCTGTACCGTAGTAGCAAATGAGATCAACAAATTATGACTGCATGTAGTATGTTCGTCAAACCCTTAAAAATGAGCAAAACAACCTAATCTTTGCTGGTACTAGTCATCAGCCCATGTGTTGAGTGGACAAGGCTCCATTCTGGTCTGGGTGGATGCAATGGTCCACATTGTTCCTATGGGTGGATGGCCATTTGTTGTCCATTGTTTGTTGACAAACTACATGTTAGCCAATTGGATTCACAATAAATACGTGGTGATTGCTCACAAACACCTCTTCCCTCCTTCCCACTACCATCCCTTCATGCTGCATTTCTTCACTCACTATGTCGCCTCCACCATTCAAGATTTCACCTACTATGTTTGTTCCTGAAGCTCTGGGACTGCTGGAGCAGTTCACGCAAGAGCGACTATCCTGAACAGGCTTCTACCAGAAGCTGGACCTCGTGTTTGCGGGATCAAGCAAATACAATTCTGAGGATTGGGAGCTGCTTGTGGACATCATTGTAGACAAACGTCTAGCTGGTTTTGCAGAGATCCAGTTGATACTTGCTCAACATGGTACTGTCCCTTCAACAGGTAAAACATATTCATCATTGTGAAACTGTCTGATTCAATTGCAGCTTCATCAAATTTGGTGGAGGACTCAAACACTCCCACACTCAAGCCTGTTGCTTCCACCTCAGGTGGTACATTTGCCAATTTTATGTTACAAATCCTTCTTAATCTTTTGCAGGTAACTCATTATCTCTTTGCCAAGATGTCTCTGCTTGAAGGTTGGTATGGGACTGGGTGGCAGGGAGATTTGAATTCCCCAAACTAATTGTGAGAATGGAAAATTTTGAGGATTGGTATGTGGAGCAAGGGTGGAAGGACTTGTTCGATGCCATCTTCGACACTTCTTGCCCCAAAGAAGATGAGGACTTGGGGCTAGTCTCAAATCTCCATTCTTCATGCTCTACACAGCTGTGCACTGTTCAGCTTGTGGAAGACACTATGGCTGAGATCAGTGTTTCACTTGTGTCAAGTCAATCACATGTTCCTCCAGCGATGTCAAGTTCTAGTGCAAGGCACTCTACCCATTGTGATTGTTCTCTGGCAAAGAAGAAGAAGAAGAGGGCGGTTGTGTCGATTTTTCTCAATATAGATGCAGAGGAGGAGGACGAAGAAGAAGAAGAGGGAGAGGGAGAAGAGACAGATGAAGATCATCGTTGACGTGTGCCCAATATGCTACCAGCTGGGCAAGCATCATATGCTCAAAGACTTGTGCAGGTTGTTGATTGGTACGAGGCAGGTCATTCCAGTAATCATGATGACCCACTGCCTGAACTCCCAACCTCAGATCTCCCTGGTAACCTCCTCTCATGCAATGATCATGGACAAAGAGTGTACACAGTGAGGTTTGAGACAAGTAAGTTGCTATTATTTTCTAATGATCTCTCTGACCCTTTTTTACTAGAGGTTATAGTAAATTTTTGTCATATAGCTTTCAAGCATTGGGGTCTAAAATGCTGGAATGTTCTAAGGCTTCCCTTCTGTGTTTACATGCAAGTAACCTGCCCTCACAAAATTCGAAAAGCGTGCCCCCCATCTCACTCAACTGCAATATGCAGCATCAACATCCTTCCCAATAAGGGCCACTCGGCACTAGGTGGGGAACACCCCTGCATACCTACATTTGGATGGATTTATATTCAGTGTGATGTCTATGAGAACGACATCACCTATGTTGTTGCTGCAGATCAAATTTCATGCAATGTCCTTGTCATTCCTCATCATTGCCCTTATGACGTGATAGAGGATGATGACATACCTGAGGTGAAAATACAGAAGAGAATGGAAAAGAGGCTTTTCAACCCCTCTGCTGCCCAGAAAGCTGGGCTAGAAGTCCTATTCATAGATGGGCTATATCGCTGTAGGGGGTTATACTACACTTGTGGCCTGTTGCAGCATACATTCGCAAAATCATCAGTCAACCCAGTGAAAGTACCTCATCCTGATCATATTGTGCTTCATGCTGAATCGCAATTCAACCCTGGACTCATCAAGCGCACACATTTGAGGTTCGCTGCCCAATTCTGGAAGGAAGATGACCTAGTGGGTCCTCTAGCTGGCCCCTTTGTGGGGGAACTAGCAGTCATTATATTGGTCAACATTGATGCAGTGCAAGTCCAATTTTGGCCTTGTGACCCACAGCTGGCTTTTGAGAATGAGATGTCAGCTTCAGACGTCTGCTGTGTCTTCAGATATGGTGATTCCATCAAAGTCCTCACAGGAGTTCATCAAGCATCAACCGGGATGGTTATTGTAGCAGCCAAAAATGGCACGACACTAGTGCTGGAAATGATGGAAGTGGTGAGTAACTATTACATCCTTGTCACTTTCCTGACAGGTGGTGAAGGCTTTAGTGCCTCACATTTTCCTCAAAATGTATTTCATGCCTCATGTATTGTCCTTGACGTCACAAGATCCTGGTCTACCAGTTGATATCCTTCATCGACACATGTAAGATTTTGACTTGAACATGCAGGGCAATGTAGTACAAGTTGTCAAGGGTCAGTATAGTGGGATGACTGGCACTATTGACAGCATCGAGAAGTTTGATTTCACATGGGTAACGATCTGGAAAATGGCAAGGATAGACGATCCAGAAGAGGATAAAGAGACAAAAGACTGCATAACCAGATAGTTCACTTGGATGAACTTGTCATAAGATGTCCTGTAGGCATGGTCTCATATTCAGAGAAGAACGGGTATGGGGTGGCAGTTGGTGACACTTTACAAGTTGTTTGAGGTGAACTCTGTGGGACAGTGGGTGTAGTGGTGTCGACCAATTTTCTGAGTGCCAAGGTGGTGTTGAGATCAGAAAGAGATGGTAGCCAGGTGAGTGCAGTTGTAATTCTTCATAGTCTTCATTGACACCCACTAGATTAAAATTTCAATGCTATTGTGCCAAAAATCATCTGAATTTCATTTGCCAACTGTCGCATCCAACTCTGTTGGCCAGGATGTGTGGATTATCCATGGTGAGAAGAAGGGAATTTAGGTCACACTTCATACATTGGGTCATAATTCCAGTGTGGTGTTGTATTTCGGGAATACGATACATGTAAAGAACAGAGACTTGGCCACTGAGTAAGAATCATCCATTCATTTTATCTGAGCTAACAACCTCAGAACAGGGCTGGCATCATCCTTGATGGCACCTTCCTTGGAGATCCCCAATTGGAAGAGTTGAAGAATTTAGTAAAACAATCATTCAGAAAATCAGTCCTGGTTACTCGAGATCGTACTCCCCTGCCAACTCCAAGGGCTGTGGACACAAACAGAGATGAAGCGAATGCATGAACAGTGACAGCAGAAGATAGTGCAGTCAATAGAGGTGAGCAAATATGCAATGATTGTGTGTGCGCCTGTTAACCAACATTCAGGTTCCCTTGAATGGCTCTTCAATGACAGCTTCTGTGATTACAGTCACTACCAACTATGTTTCAACATTGACACAAGATACAAAGAAGGAAACTATATGAAGCAAATCATGCAGACCAGACCTGATCAATTCTTCAACTGTGAAGGTCCTACACCACCCAGGTCCATCATGCTCACCATTATGGGTAATCATGTGAATTCCCTGTTGGAACACCACCATGTTCTTGCAAGCTTCCTTAGTCCTGTGGATCCAAGTGCAAAGGGTCAGATCATGCTCATATTAAAGGGTGACCTATAGGGTCAATTTTGCCAGGTTGTCAGATGAATGGAGAAGGAGAAAAAAGTGGTGGTTATCCCTGTTGTCACTTCGACAGGTTGTGCAGTTTTACCTGCTGAAGATGTATGCCATGCACTCCCTATTTAGAATCATCATTTCCATCTGCATTGCTGAGACAAACTGTATCTAGAAGTGAATGCTATTTCTGATCAACAACCGACCAACAACTGCTATACTACCACCAGATCAGTCCTTCCACTCTCCAGGTATATGGTATTCACCTTTAACAGATAAGATACTATTGGTATGGGGTAAGACAACATACAATTATAGTGGGATGAGACTGGATCGTTTGAAGCCAGAGTGAACTTGTTATCTGACTGCAACACTTCTGCAAATGGAAAGCAATAGCAGACCACATAGCTAAGCCTCTGCAAGATGGTCTGCACAATGCTCCAAGTACTGTGAGCTGGACTTTCAACCTACATTGATGAGAACACAGGAGACAAAGCAAGGATCCTCAGCTTACTTCAGGAGTTGGAGATGACATTATGCAGTCTATGGGAGATAGGCTCCTCTCTTGCTTGGACGGCAGGGGTCCAAGTATCTCAGATTGGGCTGATCTTATCACTTCCTCTACACAAGATTCAATGTCATTGAAAAGGGTGATCTTGAGGCCATCAAGCTTGTTTTCCAATTTTCAAGCAGCACGTACAATTCATCAAAGTGTGTGCTGAAGATCACCTTTGGAACAAGTCCTAGATTGTTGGCAAGAGGTCACAAAGACTACATGACGAAGAGAAGAAGGCCCCTGAAGGGGAACACCATGGATAGCATGAGGACTGTGCTCGTCCTGACCAGAAATTATTCAGATAATATACAAGAGAGGGAAAAGGCAACACTACCACAACATAACTGTAGTTGCCAGACTTCTGTTCACAGGGGTATCATCAGTAAGGCAGGTAACAAGCAGGAAACACATCAGATTGGGGCTTCACAAGCTTCATGAGTATGTGCACCAGTGGTAATGAGGTCCTCATTAATAGGACAGAATCGCAATGTATTTATTGTGTAAGTTTTCAACAGTAAGTAATTATAATTATGATGAGGAGACAATGATATTCAGCCGATGTATGTGTAAGTTTTTTGACATAGGTAATTGTAAGTCTACATTATGATGGAGAGACAATGATTCAGCCAGTAGTCATAGCACTATATACCCTACTGATTGTGATCCTGTAGAATGTAAGTATTGCTAAGATGGATTAGCCAATCCTAGTAGTGTAATCAAGAGTTTATGTTGTGTTCCCGAAGGCAGTGAATAGCAACAATTAACCATTTGTCATTGTTACTTCCATCATTGCCACAAACTAGCTAGATCATGAGTGAATATAAGAACATAAAGGACTATTGCAAAAACCAGACCACATGCCCCCATCTAAACAAACCACGTACTGTGTAGTCAATGCACTCCTGCCAACTTTACCTCTTCTAACTTCTCAACAAGAGCTTATTTATCACCCAGTCTCCAGGGTACTTGTATCCATGGCTACAGAAATGAGGCTCACAGTCCCCCAGAAGGCTCATCATAGACTGACTCACTGTTCAACAACTCCAAGGCCACCCGCCCCAGCCATTCCAAGTACCCTGCCACCCACAAAAGGTATCAGGTTCGCAACTCCACCCCCTCCAGAGGACCCACCCTCTGAGGTTGAATGATCCGAACACTCGGTGTCTCATTCACCATCCATATCTTCTTTATTGTCATTGGAGTCAGAGGGGTTCACCACGAAGATTCCAAAACTGCCCAGGGAGGCTGGGAGGCCAGGTAGAGGTGGATACAATTTACAAGAGGTCATGGGCTGGGAGGTGGATAGGTTCAAATTGTTCAATGTAAGAAGCAAAAAAAGTATGTAGACAGAAATACTCATGACAATGAGTAGCATTTTGTAAACAAGGCAATCAAAAAGCATTTGGATATATCCAAGTGCAGAAGTGTGCAAGACTCTAAAGCAATAGAGCAAGTATGACAGATGGTAAGCACACTACCTGACCACCAAAAGATTGCAGATTCACCAAACTTTCAGGCAACCACAAAATTCCCTGAACTGAACATGTTTCAGCACTGCTGGCCAGTGATTGACTTGATTCAGCTTCGGTTAAAGTATACTTCCTTGAAGTCTTGACAGAAACAACGAATGCATGCACAGGATTTGAGTGACAAGAAGTCAAAGATGGGAATGAAATAAGTCAAATGCAGGATGTACATACACAGTGGCATCTGAAAGGTGGTCAGGAATGAAGTACATTGAAATGACATACTGACAGGAGACTCCATGATATCCATTCAGTCTGATTGAAAGACAATTGAGTGCTCGACACACAGGCCAACAACTAGTACCAGCAAAGATTAGATTGTTTTGCTCATTTTTGAGGGCTCGACAAACGTACTACACACAGTCATAATTCATTGATCTCCTTTGCTACTACAGTACAGGATATTGGAACTACTAGGGACTTGTACTACATAGTGGTGGAAGAAAGAAGTCTAAACTACACATGTAGCAGGTACTTATTGTGAATCAAACTCAGCCAGGCGATGCTGCAGTGGGATCACATGTGACTTAGCTACTGCCATTGTAATTGCACGTGATCCCACTGTGGCATCGCCCAGCTGAGTTCGATTCACAATAAGTACCCACCGCACACATAGTTTAGACTTCTTTCTCCTTTCCCTATTATCATATATTCATAGCACACAATACCCTATAATATTTATGTAGTGATTATTGTGGGTAAGACCCTGGGCTGTTGGCGGCTCAAAATTGAATACATGTAACCAAGAGCACACAATCATCGTAGTACATATACACGACCTCGTCCTGACAATGCCTAACAAAAGGTTCAACAAAAGGCTAACACTCCTGATGTGGTGCACCAAACAGGATGTGTTCACAACAATTGTATGTACTTGTACTCATCATAATTGTGATATCTTCAGAAGTGATACAATTAGGTCCTCTTGTGCGATGCATATTTAATACGATTGTTCCTGCCAGGCCTCCTTCATCATCTTGAGTGCTCTGACTCAATATGGGTAACGTTCTCAGTCAGCTCATCCAGGCAAGTCCCCATGCTTCCTAGAGAAAAATTGTACTGAATGTTGACTTAAAGTTACATGTGCTCATCCACTTTACGCATCAACATATGGTTGAAGAACTCTTTGGGCCGCCTCACCCAGGTGACCATCAACCAGTTGGGACCCTGACTTCCCCCCTCCCATTTATCCTTCATCCATCCAAGCAACATGCAGATGATGATGTATATCCCAATCTGAGGTCATCTCAGCGTCGCACAATTGATGACGACCATCATACTGCCAGTGCTCCGATTTCCCCTCCTTCATCTGTCCTTCATCCATCCAAGCGACGTGCAGATGATGACATAGATCCAAATCTGAGACCATCTCAGTGTCGCGATCTCATCAGTACCCCAATTTCCCCTCCACCATCCATCCTTCATCCATCCAAGTGACATGCAGACGACAACATAGATCCAAATCCAAGACCATCTCAGTGTTGCAACCTCATCAGTACCCCAATTTCCCCCCCACCATCCATCCTTTGTCCATCCAAGCGACATGCAGATGATGACATAGATCCAAATCCAAGACTGTCTCAGCATCACAACCTCGTCAGTATCCCAATTTCCCCTCCACCATCTGTCCTTCATCCATCCAAGCAACACACAGATGACAACATAGATCCAAATCCAAGACTGTCTCAGCATTGCAACCTCATCAGTACCCCAATTTCCCCCCCACCATTCGTCCTTCATCCATCCAAGCGATGTGTAGATGACAACATGGATCCCAATTTGGGGCTGTCTCAGTGTTGTACGGTCAATGATAACCATTATTCTGCCAGTACCCCAATTTCCACTTCCACATCTATCCTTTGTCCATCCAAGTGACATGCAGACAACGATGTAGATCCCAGTTAGAGGCCATCCCAGTGTCAGCACTGTACAATTGACGATAACCACTATCCTGCCAGTACCCTGATTTCCTCTCCCCTAACCATCCTTCATCCATCCAAGCATTGCACAGATGGTGATGTAGACCCCAAATTGAGGTCATCTCAACATTGTGCAATTGCCTTGATTCCATGCATCCCTCGACTGCCCAAACAATGCATAAGCACAGATGATGCAGCCTTGAAGAGGGCCCTTCTCAATGGAGGGTCTCATCCCCTTGCAATGGTCCTACAAAGAAACAAGACAATGTTGTTGCCATCCAGCATTAATTCTTCAGTAAGTAGTTCCAGTTCCCTGACAATTGCTATGACTCACATATTTTGAAAAGCTCTCCAATTGATATTTTAGTATCTGCCCCCTGAGTTACTTCACATGATAGTGAAGGAACTTGACTTAGGCACGCTTCGTACTCTGTCCCAAGCCTGCCAGTGCTTTAACAAGATTGCTGGCTCACGATATCTGGCATCAACCGATTTTAATGGCCCCGATGGTGATGGCTGGCTTATGCTGGAGCAAAGACATTACAAAGCCCTCCTTGTTTGGAGGCAATCTAGTGAATTCGCTCTCCCCCATATCTTGTGGTTTTCATTTTCTTGAGAGACAGAAGACTGCCACCTCAATGCCATTGTCATATTTTTGAACTTGTTGAGGGGTATTGGTACCATCCCTGAAGTCCATTTGTCCTTCTATGGTGGGTCACAGGAATCCTCGGCACTGTTGACCCTCCTGGACACAATCAATGCATCAAAATGTTGGATTTTACATTGTGATAGTTTCAGTTGGAGAACTATGCAAGCACAAAGTGACATTAATGGTTGCAGCATTGTGTGTCAAAGTTGGCTTACTGAGCTTCATATCAACTCCCTGCTCCTCTTCATGTCGCACAACACTTCTTTCGTCCTCACAGCTTTGCACAACACACCTCTCCAGCATTTAACTTTGACAAACACCGGCTTGGACACTACAAAGTAGTCACTCCTTCTTCACACATCAACATTTCCACTCCTGTCCAACTTGATGGTCGATGAGGATTGTCCTATCCCTAGCCTGGTTGACTTCCTCCTCAGACATCAAGTACGCCAGTTGCATGTGATTGGCCGTGCCATTGATACTGTGCCATCCACACCCTGGTGATCATGCAACTGCTCCTGCATTTGTTCTTTGGTTCAACTCAACGCTCCTTCAGCGACAATAATTGCACTGACACATCTCATTGACTTAGTCAATCCGCTTCAGAACCTAAATGTTTGTCTGCATTGGGACAGTGGGAAAAGTTTACTGTCTGTTTTACTTTCCTGTACAGAAAACCTGCCTAACACCAAAGAGATTCAGATCACTCTTCCTAGCAGCATAGATCATGCTTCATATGTGGTCCCTGATGATTCCCCCAGTTGCACTGCGAAGCTTGTTGTTTTCAGGCTAGCTGAACAGACTGTAGATCCTGACATCATTGTAAGTCATTGTCTTGAATTCTGTGATTTTCTGCTCATGCTGAAATTACAACAGTTACACTGCACCTCTTGGATGCACGTATTTGACCAAGCATGCAAAGTTTGGCTATATACATGCAGTTCTTTTCCAGATGATGAATTCTTGGGAATGTTCCAAATGTTTTCTCTGCTTGGCCAAAACCTTCATGTCACAGTACTGTGGTATAATTCCTAAACATCCGGACTTCATGCTCTTTTTGGTTATTACCTATGATTGTTGGACTTCAGGTGTACTCAGGAATGGCCAGTAATGTACTTGTAATGACTGTATAAATGTGATACCCTTGCCATGTAGTTGTAAACAGTTGTAGATCTGGTGTACTCACTTGTAAATGTTTGTATAAATATCTAATACCCTGTACTTACCCCTCTCAAGTAGGGTCTTGCATTACTACACACGACTCCAACATACAATGACAAGATTCCTGGCAAAGAGCAGATACATGTGAAAATAGTGAACACGATTATATTTCTACCCTCTCATACTAATCTGCCAATCGTTACTCAGAACTACAAACAGGAGAAGAAGGTGGGAGACAGAGCTGTGCAACACCATATCCAATGTGACCCAATGTGACAGGCAAGAGGGGCCTATGCTATGCCCACACCTTGCCCACTTATTACCCAGTCTGTTTCCCTATAAATTATGAACACATTACAATATTTAGTTTTGGTATTCCCTTTTGAGCTCAATATAATATTTAATTGTGAACAATAAAAACTATTCTCACTATAGTAAATACAAAAAGTTATCTAAGTATTATATTATTCAGGCAAGATTAGCATATCACAAAAGATTATCTTATGACACATCTTATCTACATTACAAAAGTATTTTTGTTAGCTAAGTCACATGAGATCACCCTAGATTATTTTGTGCTGATGGATTATAGTCCCATTATTGTAAAACATTTTAAACCCAGTTATAGACATACTCAGAATATTTTATTCTGAAATGCTATTCTCAGTTATATTTTGGACCTCTCAAAATGTTGGAATTCCTCATGTATCATCTAGAGAGAGAGGGTAGAGTTTCCCAATCTTAGGAGTGAAGTTGTCTTTGAGGTTAATTTCGTGGTCATAGGGACAAGATGGAGGAATGTGGTCAGTAGCTTCTTTGGAGAAGACCTGAGTGAAATCAGAATATTCCGGAGGAAGGGTGACCTTGGGTTTGGCCAGTTCTGCAGCCATAGTGAATTCAGTAGCCATGGTGAGTTTGGCTACAACAGGAGAGTTGGATAGGAAATGTTTGACGTCTCCCCAGATGATACGGTGAATGGTCCTGTTGGTTAGGGCATGATCCACATAGATGGATTCCTCTTCATAGTTGAGGTATTCAAAGAGACAGGAATTGTAAATGGCAGAGACATTGTGATGATCAGAAATGGGGTGGGAGATTCCTGGTTGAATGAAGTAGGAGTTATGTCTATCTGTATCAGAGATGAAGTTGTTATAGAGTTCTTTCAACTGGTCTGTAGTTTCTGAGATAGAGAGGGTGCAAGTCTCCCAGTCAATAGTGGGGTTGGCGTGATGAAGCCAGGGGAGTCTGAGGATGATGTCTTTGTTGCCACAACTCATTACATGGAAGAGGATGCGGTGAGCAATTCCTTCAATGTTGACAAAGAGGATAGAGGTATAGTAGATGGCTCCTCCTTTGTTCTGAGTTTGGTCTGCATTTCTAACAGGGATGGGGGTGGCGAGTTTTGAGGTGAGGAGTTTATGCTTTCACATAAACTGCTAATTGATGTAGGAGATATCTGCACCACTGTTGATGAGGGCTTGGGTGTCAATGGTTTTCATAGTGTGCGAGGGGACTACAAGTTGAACAGGGATTTGCATGGATTTCATAGTTCTAGGGATTGTTACATTTACTTGAGCACACATACTAGAGAGGGAGGTAGCTAGCATCAGTCTAGGCCTCCATTCTAAAAATCCTTGGTTACTGTGAAGGAAACACAAGCAACCTTGTCATCCTCATCATCCTCCACTTCCTCCAGATGGGGAAGGTGTTGAAATTACAAGTGTATTACACTAGTAATGTATGACTTACATAGTACGAATCACTACTAGTGATAAGTACTAAATAACTACTGATCACATTAGTGAAGGACAGTAGTGTAAGTCAAGTGTAAGTCAGTAATCAACACTAATAAGTGTTGATTAATCACTATTCCTAATGTACCCGATATGGAATAAGTGACACATGTCAATCATTAATGATTGACATTGACATGACACTTTGATCCTAGTGTCAATCCTAATTGATCCTATGATCCTAAACATTTCTATTGACAATCTGAACAATAGGAAGTATTATCTATTGTTCTGTCGACATATCCATTGTTCTAATACTAGAACAATGGAGTCTACATTAGAAGAACAATAGATAGATAGATCGTTCTACAACAATTCATAGATCAAACTCAGTTGTCTCAGACTGAATTCTAGATATATATACGATACTTTTATACATGAAACAGTAGACACAGAATATATACAAGTCAGATCACTTGTATCACACTACTTCTATCAATTAGAAGTTGTTTCAAGCATCCTCTATCAATCTAGACTCTCATACCTCAAGAGAAGCCTCTGCTAAGTACAGTAAGTCTCAACTGTACATACTCCCTTCGTTGTACTGCGCACCCCAGTGGAACAAGCTTCAGTTTCATTATGCAATGCAAACAAAATATTTATCACAGGTACAGTATATTTAACAATAAGTTGTGGGTTTGTTTGGTGGGCATTCTAGGGAGTACATCAGGTGTTAGCTTATAGGATATATCACAGGTGTCATATATTACTGATACATTAGTTCTGCTATGAATCATTTACCTGTAATGATGTACTATGGCTTTGTGCTAATGACCAGGTATTTGATATATCAAAATCACAGTATTGACTGAACTTGCCCCATCATTTGAGAACTCTTCTGTAACCAGAAACATGTTGTGGGCCATTGTTCAATGCTGGATATGGTCCACCATACATGCCTTGCAGCATGATAGCTATAGCATATATGACCAGATGTCAGGCAGATCAGCCTAATATGTTAAATCTCCAGACAAGAATTACTGTCTGCACATGCTGAATATGATTTTCAAGGTCATTGAGGACATCAAGTGTCAATTTCCTCACCCTCAGTCTGTATATCCATGTAAACATACCTATGGGCCACCCATGACATAAGGCCACAGGGGGCCTAGGTGGCTGATTCAGTCTCACCATGATTTAGGTCCCAGCTATTTACCACAAGAATATTTCTGTGTGGACATCATGGATGGCTGAGATCTAAATCACAGTGAGGCAGTGCCATTCCAACTAGACACCAAGTAGACAGAGTGGTAAGCTTGCAGCTTCAAACAACCTGGACCCTGTAACATTGGGATCAGGCAAACTGGAACAAAATGAAAGCTGTACTATGTGAAATTTTCTGTGAGTTCAATTTGCTGCAGCCTCATGCCTGAGGAAATTGAATACACATACAGCCCACCTCATATCCTCTACAAAAATAGGTTGAGCATACATGCCCTCAGATCATCTCCAAGTAACTCATGCTGCCCATACATCTGTGTTGACCCACCTGAGAAAGTGTGACACTGTGTATGTAGCAGCTCCCTCATCACTTCCAGTCTTTCCCTACTTCAAGTAGTATCCATATCCAGCCTCCAATATCAGGGGGTGTTGTGGGCCCCCACAATTCAGGATGAGGTGAGGTATGTCCCCTGCAACTCTCATGGTATCTCTCATGAGTTGCTGCCTGATCCCAATGTCACAGAGCCCTGGCCTTGAACTGGCAGGCAGTTGTTGAAGCACTCATAGTGTCTAGTTGGGCCAGCACTGCCTCACTGCAATTAAGCTCTTTCACTTAGTGGTGCACAATACACATGTCTCTCCCATGACCAACAATTGGCCTGATCTTCTCACTTCCCTTACACTATCCTTGAAACCATTCTGCATGTCTGTCAATTCAATGTTTGATCATCCCTCCTTGGCACCAGCATTCCCTATCCTTTTAGAAGTCCAAGACTTCTAATGGTCGCAGGATGAACTCTAGTGGGAGTTACTCACTAGGATAGGCACAGCGTAGGCAGTAGCCAAGTGTTGATAGAGAGGGAGTGCTTAGTGTGGACACCAAGTACGAGAGAACAGAGGATGGAGATTCTGTTAGAGGAGCGTATGTGAGGGAGCTCCTCCTTATATACAGTACAGGATTGTTTGTACGTGTGTATAGTAGTTCTAAATAGATAGAACAATAGTGGCAAATGGCAGTAAAGGCTCTTATCTGAGCCAATAGTGTTTAAGACGCTTATCGTACTATAAATACTGACCAATAGCAAAACATGAGCAGTGTCAGTATCAGTCAGCATGAGTAATAATGTATCAGTCATCATGATAAGGATGAGTAATGAATGTGAAATCATGATGACGTTAAAGATAAGAAGATAAGCTGACCAATATAGAATGTCTGATAAGATTAGATAAGATAAGACATTCTCAACAATCCTGGGTCCCCACCTCTCCACAAAGCCATCTCCAATACAAACTGGACAAGGCTGTAGATGAAAACATGATAGATTGAATGCCAACCAACCTGTCAAAGTCAAAAAAGCAGATGACAAGAAACAACTCAACAACCTCCTATTACCATATTTTATGGACATGCCCTATTCCAGCCCTGGCCTGTTTTCTCATGATGTTGTGCAATCAGTGACAGCCAAAGCAAGACAGCATAACTTGTCAGCAAGGTGATAATAATATTCTCATGTCAGTGGTAAATTCTAGAATCTATAGTGCCTGTGCTTGTCTCAACCAAAAGCTGTCTCTTGAGTAAAGAACATCAATTACATACATACATCATGTCAAGCAGTACAGAACATAATGTGACTCACTGGCAGCAAGAATATCTTCACATGATAAGCCCCAGATATTGTTGTCTGACAGGAGTGCAGGAGCATGGAAAACTACATCTGCAGGTGTATTGCTTGTTTTACAATGCTGGGTGGTGTTGGCTCAACCAGGCACACAGTGGAATGCTTCAAACTTCAATGTGACTGTATAGTTCTAGATATAAAAGCATATTGGAATCTAGGTCAGTCCCTCTCCTCCAAGAAGTATAACCTAACATCATTGTCGAGCATACAAAGGTTCAGCGAGATAGAACGCTGCTATGCACCATTGTGTTGAGTTGTTGTGGTTGTTAGACGCACACGAAGGTTTAGGAACAAGAGTTAATTAGAACTCAGCTGTTGAGTTCGAAATATCTATACTACCAGTATGATTATATAATATACCTAATTAGGAGTATGAACTATGATGCACTATCTTGTTCAACACTCCCCCTTGCTAAGCTGCCGGTTTTAGGCACATAAGCACTAGAGTATAGTAAAGAGTATGGCTTAGGAAGAATGAAATCTAAAAGATCTTAAGTCCCAGTTGTGATCTAAACTCTTCAAACTTTATACGACCAAGATTCTTGGTGAACATATCTGCAGGGTTGGAGGATCCATCAATGAAGAATATTTCAATGGTTCCATCCTTAACCCAATCTCTCACTACATGCCATTTGATCTCAACATGATTGTTTCGAGTTTCAGTGACTGGATTAGATGCCATGAAAATAGATCCTTGGTTGTCACCACAGATGGGAATGGGTTTAAGATTGTACCCAAGTTCTCCAAGTAGTTGCTTGATCCAAACAACTTGTCTGCTACAATCAGATAAAGCAATGTACTCAGCTTCAGTAGAGGAGAGGGAAACGCGCTCCTGTTGTCACGATCTCCAGCTGAAAGTACAGTTGGCTAGTTTGATGAACCAGCCTGTCTGAGAGCGTCTGGTATTAGGATCAGATGCCCAGTCTGAATCTGTACAAGCCATAAGTCCAGATCCTTTTCCATCATAAATGAGAGCATAGTTTCGTGTACCAAGTAGATAGCAGCAGATATACAGTGCTTTATCTATATGCTCTTGAGTAGGATTGGTGGCATGTTTGGACAATGCTGTAACAGCATATGCAATGTCTGGGCGAGTGCCAATCATAAGATATAGCAGTGATCCAATAATTGTTTGGAACTTTGTTCGAAGTTCAGGGATCACAGGTCCATCATTCTTTAGAGGGTAGTACCCTTGAGGCAAAGGAGTGGGGGTAGATTTTGCATTTATAAGGCCAAATCTCTCTATGATCTTTTCAAGATACGCACATTGATCGACTAGTATCTGATGATCTTTGTGCTGGATGCGCATGTGGAGGAATTCTTTGGCTATGCCAAGGTCTCTACATTCCCATTTCTTCATAAAATGTCCTTTGATCTCATCAACAATGGCCTTGGAGGGACCACAGAATATGGCATCGTCTACATAGACAATGGCTACTACCATATGGGAGCCTTTCCTTTTGTAAAGGAAGATGCCAGGGTCAGATTTCAGACGTTCGAATCCGAGTTCTTTCATGGACTCATTAAGAGTATTCCACCAGGCTAATCCGGCTTGTTTAAGGCCGTATAGGGCTTTCTTAAGTCGAAGTACTTTTCCTTCGAACCCAGGGATTTTAAAGCCTTCGGGGAATTCCATGTAGATCTCTTCTTCTAGATTGCCATAGAGATAGGCAGATCTAACGTCTACAGCTTCCATATGCCATGATTCCAGTGCAGCGAGAGCCAACATCAGTCTGACTGTCTCATATCGCACAACTGGAGAGAAGATTTGGTCAAAGTCTATGCCTTCGACCTGGGAGAATCCTTTAGCGACTAATCGTGCCCATTTACGTCCGTCTGGTTTGACGTCAAATACCCATCGATTTTTAATGACTTTGCGATCTTTGGGTCGATCGACTATGTCGAATACGTCTCGTTTCTTTAGCATCTCAAGTTGCTCGCGACATGCAACTTTCCATTCTTCTTGAGCTGCAGCAGGTAGATTTTGTATATCCCTATATGTCCATTCGCGTATGGGTTTGGCACTAGGATCCATGGTATCGTGCGCAATTGCCTTGGAAAGTAGATATTGAATGAAAGATACTCCCCCTTCACGGCTTAACTTCTCAACCTCATCTTCGGAATTTTCATCAGAAGGGGGAAAAGGTAAAGCAGGAGGTTCCTCCTGAGGAGGATCTTGGGAGGGTGAGCCGGGAAATTGTCCAGGCATATCTGCTTCCACACGCTTCTTCCATTTGGATTCCTTCTCTATGTCCTTGACTTGCTGTACAGCATCAGTAAACTTACACTGTGCTTTAACTGTCTTAATTTGTCTTATTTGGCTTGTCAAACTTTGTATCATTCACAACATTGTCATACAATATTCTATAGCATTGAAAACATTAGGTATACTATATTGCAACATAAACAAACCTTTAAAACATGTTTTTGAGCTGGCTTTGAGATGTTGTGAAGTCAGCTAAGCAGAATAAGATGCATAAAGCCAGGAAAAGCACCTTGTAAATTTACTGATGAGGATGGTCGTCACCATACACATTGTCAGGTCGTTTAGGGACGTGACGTTCTCTGCGAGGTCTTTGAGGGACTGCAGGTACAGCTGGGATAGAGGGACGAGTAGGAGCGCGCTGTTTTTGCGGCGCAGTGGGAGGAGGTGGACGTGGTCCTTTAGGCGATGGAGTGCGAGGAGGACTGGGAGAGGATGGACAAGGAGATGGTGGACGTATTGGATTTGATGGTTCAGCAGGAGGTGCTGATTCGATGGAATTTGGAAGAGGAACTTCCACTTCTTCAGGAGGGGCTGCGACCTGTGGCTGCGGACGACGCGCCTGAGGTTTGTCGCATTTAGGGAATAAATGCTCATCGAACAGAGCATTTGCTGAAGTGAAAAGAATATTATTGGGAGATCGCATGAATAGGAAGTTAGAGGTATTTCCAGGTGCAACGCCTAAATATACCATGAGTTCAGATTTAGGGGCCAACTTATTGGTGCGAACATCTTGTGGGATGTAAACGTACGCTCCGCAACCAAAGACGCGTAGATGGCTTATATCTGGGGACTGCAAGTGCAGGAACTCATAGGGGGTACGCCAATTATGACGTTTAAGGGGTGTACGGTTGTACAGGTGTACGGCATGATCCCAACTAAACTCCCACCAAGATTGGGGCAAGCATGCTTCAAGTCTCATGGCTTCAGATTTGTCCATGAGAGTGCGCATAAATCTCTCAGCGCGCCCGTTTTGTTGTGGGGTATGGGGAGCACTCTGGAAGATGCGAATCCCGTTGTCAAGTAATAATTTATCAAAGGCTTGAGATTTGTACTCTCCCCCTGCATCGGACATCCATCCTTTGATTGTGGCATTGAACTGAGTCTTTGCCATAGCAATAAATTGCTTTGTGGCTTGTAATGCAGCATCTTTTGAGCACAAGAGTCTAGACCAGCCAAAGGATGTGTAATCATCAAAAAAGGTGACGATATATTTGTTTCGATGGTAGGATTCAATGGGGAATGACTTAATGTCAGAGTGAATAAGCTCGAAAGCCGATGATGCTCGTTTAGAGTCAGGTAAGAATGGCCGGTTAGGCATCTTTCCTTGGGCACAGCCAGGGCACAAGGATTCTTCCTGAGGGAATTGAATAGATTCAGGGAAGCTGCGAGTATGTTTTCGCGCATGTTTGAGAACTTCCTTTGAGGGATGACCAAAACGACGATGCATGATGTCATAAGTAGGGGCGGATTTCGTGAGGTTATGTTTGAGAGAGGGAATGTCCTCTATGGTGTACATGTTTCGGCCCATTCTGCCAGGAATAAAAGGGGCAAGAACGGTACCATCACCATATAACATTTCGAGGCGGTTAACGTCACCACGAATTTTTGCACCTGCACGAAGTAATTGTCCCATAGAGACAAGTCGGACTCCTGAATTAAGGATATGTCCAACATCATACAATTCGAGTACATGGGGGCGATTAGAATCATCAAGCCACCTAATAAGGCATGTACCGGTGCCTACGACATGTAGAACACCTGAGGCTGTAAATACGGGCATTTGGTCCTCCTTCTTTAAAGGAGTGTAAGTGACATAGTCACTTCGTTCTGGAGTGAAGTGCATTGAAGCACCTGAGTCCAAAATCCATAATGGATTTGGGTTGGTACATCTCTCACACTTAGTTTTCAAACCATGTGCACAGATCTCAATGTCCAATGAATTTGTATCTACAGGTACAGAAGTATGTACAGTAGATACATTGCAGTCCGAAACATTATGACGCGCTGATGCAGCGTGTTCGGATGAGGACGGATCGGCCATGATGAAAGGGTAAGAGACATACCTTGGGTAGGGGTCCCACTCATCATCGGACCCGTAAATGTCAACCTGGTCTTCGTCATCCCAGGTCTTGGCAACAACGCCGATCTCTCGCCTCCACTTTGAGGGAGGACTCTCGAGGTCTTCCATTGTATATGGACAGTCCGTTTGGACGTCCTTGAGACCTTGAGATGTGCCCTCAATGGGCGTAGGGTCTTGGCGGCCGTCAAACCACATGCCGCTCATTTCTGCTTCCCTGGCGGCTTTAGAACCAGAGAATATGTCAGAAAATAGAGCGTCCCAATCGGGTTCGAGACGCTCACTCAGCAAACGTTTAAGAGGTGGGGAGGGGGCGCGAGGAGGTTGGGGCGAGGGGGTGCGGCGGATGTCGGACCAGTCAATGCGATCCATCAGGGGCACGGCAGTGGAGAGAGAGCATATGCTCTCAGAAGTCGTAGCCAGGTTCATTTCTTGCGCGTATGCAAACGCGCTTTGAACCTCCTTGAAGGCAGGAGGGTTGCCTTGGCCTTGGTACATGAGTGCCGAGCGATGTGCGAGCGCTCGGGGGTCCACTGTTGCCGGAGTATCGGCAATATGCATGATGGAGGCGAAGAGGGGCTGATCGTCCTCAACGAAGCCTAGGTGGGCATGTTGCCCTTGTTGCTTCTTGGAGAGGCGTTTGCCTCTTTGTCCTCGTCCGCCTTTACCCTTCTTCTCCTTCGGCGCGCTACTCCCTTGCTGCGACCCAGAGGGCGTGCTAGGTTGTTGCTGCTGCTGGAAGGAGGGGTCGGCCTCCTTGCGCTTGACCGCGGAGATCTTGTTGGCATGTTGCAGGGCCTTGCCCTTGCCCATCATCGTCGCTTGTTCGAACTGTAGAATGACGGCGGCACGTATCTTCTCGAAGGTGGGGTCGACTGCCTTCCCCGCCGAATCCTTCTCCTGGAGCACGTTCTGCGCAATGTTGGTATACGAAGACGGAAGCTTCGACAGGACAATCATTGCCTGGAGCTTGGTGGAGATTTCGTAGCCAGAGTCCTTGAGTTTAGAGAAAAGGTGCTCGAGACGTGCGAATGCGGGAGTGGGATTCGAGGAGGCAGGGATGGTGAGCTCCATCATGGCCTTGAAGTTGGAGTAGACCTGTGGAATCTCCTTCTTGTCAAAGTCTGTTTCGAGGGCACCAATCAAATTGGCGGCGACAGTCTTAGACTTGTATTTTTGTTGGAGGGCAGGAGAGAGGGCGGTGTGGATGGTGCCGACCATCTTATCGTTGTTCGAGTGCCAGTCGATGTACTGGCGACGTTCCTCAGGGGTAGAGGTCGCGGAGAGGGCAGCGGGAGCAGAGACTTGAAGGACCCAGGTGGATCCGGTTGCCTTTAAGTAGTTGACAATGGTGGAGACCCACTGGTGGTATCCGATTCCGTTGAAAATGGGGAGACGTGTGGTGGAGGTGGATGCAATGGCAGAAGACATAGTTTCTGTAACGCAAACGTGTCAGTAAAATATACCGACATAGGTTCCCCTTAGCGCCCGCTCGCGCAAATGGTCAAGGATGCGCTAAAAGCGGCAATCCATGACGTATGCAGCGG
>JBBPTF010000076.1:0-34966 GCA_038094015.1 Phylloporus cf. gajari | reverse complement strand
ACATGCGCACGAGTGTGCCCCATCACCCCCCAGTTAGTACGTATGCCCCTCACTCGTACATTCCCCTCACGCACGCACGCAGCGGCCGCCGTGTACAGCCGCACTGTCGATGACCCAGCGGCATCAACGACACCACGGTGATGACAGCGCTGCACGTGTGCGCTCATGCCCCATCAACTATGTGGCCGCACCCGCATCGTGTTTGACATGACAGGACGTGACAACGACGAAGCGCCACCTGTGCGTGCGCATACACGCCCCACCCATCCGTGTGGGCATGCCGCCACCCGTTTGCGTGCGCATGCGTGAGGTGCGCTAGCTCTCGCCCTTGCTGTCATTCCCTCTGTTCTCCCCTCAGGGAATGCCCGTTCCCGAGCACACACATGCGTGCACACAGCAACACGACAGCCACGGCGACGACACTGACGCCGACACCATGACATGTGTGCAATTAGCCGCACGCCTTGTGTATGTGCACACGCCCAGATTGACTATGCGATCCCACTCGCATCGTATCCGACATGATGACGGCGGCACCCGTATGTGCGCATACATGCCCCACTTATCCATGTGGGCACGCTACCCCCTCACTGCCCATTTGTGTGCGCACACGCACCCCAATCGTCGAGCCCAATGGCAACAAAAATGCAGCATTGTCGATGGCCTAGAGCCATCAACGACACGATAGCACTGCATGCACAACCGCATGCCACGAGACTGGCCACACTGCGCCATTTCCCTCACCACCACGTTTTTGTATGTGCGTGTGCACTCTCAGCGCACGCACAGCCATTTTCGCCCTTAGCTTACTTGTAAAACTTATGTAGTAACTTAATATAAATTTTCTTCTGGATCCACTTGTCCAACTTATAAAAAATGTACTTAAACTTCTTGTATGTACTTGTAGCGCTAGCTGTACTTTTCGGACTCTCGAAAAGTCACAAAAGTGCGGACAAGCTTAAATAAGCAACATGCTAATTTGCTGATGTAAGGGGGTTTCCTGGTCGCAAGACAGAGGGGTGTGCTGAGGCAGGTGAAATGGGGGGGTTTCACAGTTGCAAGATGGGGGAGTACCGAGGGCGGATGAAATGGGGGAGCTTTACAGTCGTGAGATAGAGGGGTGTGTTGAGGCAGGTGAAATGGGGGGGTTTCACAGTCGCAAGACAGGGGAGTACCGAGGGCAGACAAAATGGGGGAGCTTTACAGTCATGAGATAGAGGGGTGTGTTGAGGCAGGTGAAATGGGGGGGTTTCACGGTCACAAGACAGGGGAGTACCGAGGGCAGACGAAATGGGGAAGCTTTATGGTCATGAGATAGAGGGGTGTGTTGAGGCGGATGAAATGGGGGAGTTTTGTGGTCGCAAGACGAGGGAGTATTGAGGGCAGATGAAGTAGGGGAGTGCTCTGGTCGTGAGACAGAGGGGTGTGTTAAGGCGGATGAAATGGGGGAGTTTTGCAGTCACAAGACAGATGGAAATGTTGAAGTAGATGGATGCCAAAGGAAGAAGGTCGACCTGGATGGATTAGCTTGGCCACAAGGTCAAAAATAAAACGAAACACATACTGTAAAGTGGGGTAAATTACCACCAAATACACTCAGTTTGGTCGTCACAAAACAAGGGTTAGAAGCGTTGATGCAGATGGTTGAGAAATGAAGAGATGTTAACTGTTAAAAATTAGCTTGGCCACAACATATTTTACCTTTACGTTTCATTGACTAGCGAAGTCGAACGCGTGATGATCGACGTATTTGTTCACATAGAACATGTTGAACGAGTCATATGAATGACAGGGCTTCAGGTCACGAGGAATGGCTCGATGGCCATAGATGGGAATTAGGTGAGCAGACCGGTATATAGTGTCAATATGGATGACAGCAATATGAGGCGAACGGTTTTGGAGACAAGCGGGACGAACCCTCCACATCCCAGTGTTCTCATCTGGTGTGTTGTTGACCCTTTCAAACCAGCGTATAGCAGTACAAGGATACATAACCCCATTGAACCTAAAGGAAAAGAATGCCAAGACCCGTGCAATATCAAAGTTTCACATCCCACCATCCTCGCAATCGCCCCCTGTATGAACAAAAACGCAATCACAGCGAGGTCCCTCCTTCCTCCAGTCCGGTGTTGAACATATGTATTCTCGTTGCATGCCATGAATCCCACAAATATCACTTGGGGCATAGAATCTGGACAAGGCAGAATTGAAAGTATATATCCACCCTTCAAACTGAGGGTACTCAGTCGTTGGCACGAGGTGGGAATTGCAGGGGTCGTCTGGGTGGAGTTGCTCAAATATGAATCTACGAACGAGGGTGACGAGATTTCAAATGTTGAGTTCGGCTCCCAGACCAACAAGATCCTTAGGTCTGTTCCGTTCTGAAATTAGGTACCAGATCAGATCCTATACTGTGAACAATAAAAAAGACTTACGGGGTGTGCGTGCGAGCTGAATTTGAGCCGCTAGGCTCACAGGACCGTTATCGGCCTCACACAGATCATGGTCCCCCTGGATGGTCCGCCACTGGGTTCCCCAATCATGCTGAGAATTGTCGTGTGTGTCATCCACAGGGGACCTAGGGAATGCCTGTTCTGCGATAATGATAGTTAGCATACGATACTACTGAGTGTATAAACATGTACCTATTGTCCCTAGTCTTGATTCCAGCTCCAAACATGGGCCTTCCAGCATTCCTCGCTGATTAAAATCGACATGTGATGTGGCAAGTTTGTCAAGGCGTTGGTTTGTGAGTAACATTTGGCCAAGCGCGTTGTACCTGTTAGAATGGTGCCAAGGTTCCTTGACGGCTTTGATATGTTTGCATTTGGTAATCAATGAACAAAGATCATTCGGTGCGCCGAATTGACATATGAGTTTGGGGTAGTGCTTGGTGGCATGTTGGCGTGGAAGTGAGAATGAGGTCACAACAGCATGCTCATTGGTCCGGAAGACCTCTCGATACCTGTGAAAACATGACAACACGTCTTCTATGTCTTCAAAGTGATTGTCCGAGATAACGTGGCGGCGACATAAATAGCAAAACTCTAGGAACACACATAGTGTATGAACCATATCCTGCGGGATGAATTCTTCAATTGTGGAGAGGTAGACCTATGCCATATCGTTAGTACACGCTGTCATGTCAAGGATGTCCCATACCTTCATCAATGCTTTTGAATCATCGCCCGTCCACTGTTTAAACCCATGCCCTTGAGGGAAACGTCGAAGGCCTGAGAACGGCGCAATCACCGCAATCCTAAGATGTTCATGAGTAAAGCACCTGCACACAATGACTTGAACTTACCATCTATCAACCTCGTCGAGCACTCGCAATGCCTCCTTTTGTGGAGTGTATCGGCACTTTATGTAAGCCACAGTCCAGTTGACAAGATGGTCTTTGAAGCACCCCTTGATCAGTTGGTGTAACAGGTCGGGTGCAAGAAGGAGGTGGATGTCGGCTCAAGGGAAGTTGTTTGTGAATGGCTGGTATGCATCAGTGTAAGTGAGACTACAAGAAAAAAAATCTTTACCACAAAATCGCTGGCAATCCCATATTCATCCCAGAGTACATCGGGAAGTACCCTGTCCAGGAGCGCGCTGTCAAATTCACAGGTGCGATTGGGCATGAAACCTTCCTGATCAAGATCCTTAGATGGGGCCTGACAACTATTACTTTATGATCACATTGCATGTCCAAGCAAAGTATCAAATACTTACCATGCACACCAACCCCGTACGATACACGCAAGAAGAACTTGTTCTTCATAGTCCGCAATGTAAGGACCTAACCCATATATTACACGTCGGTAGTGACCATCACCAAAAAGGACCACCTCGGGTTTTTCCATACCCGGTTTAAGAGACTGTAGGATGAATGCGAGACTTGAATGGAAAAGTTGCCGACAGAATCTTCGAAAGGCCTTGTTGGATTGGTGTTTCTTGTCAGCTTCGTCGAGTTAGATCATTAGTTCATTCAGGGAAGAAAAAAGTAGCTTACTCTTGGGAATGGCAAGGAACCCAATAAGGACGAGTGCATCCCGATGCGCTCGTCAAACATTGTTGCAAACATTGCTGATAGAGAGGTAAAGGGGATAGAATTCGTTGTTCCCAGTGCCCACAGACATGGTAGTCTTGTCGCTTCCGAGGATCAAGGGGACAAAAGTGCTCCCATATGTATCAGCATCTTCTGATATGAGGTCCTACAGCTAATTGAAGTTAGTATGCACGAATCCACTTAAATCAAACACCTACTGCCTGCTACCATGCCCAGTCGCCCGACATGAAATCCCCAAATTGTTGGACATCATGTTGCGTTGTAAACTCATGATATGGCTGTAAATCGATCTCCTTCACGAAGTTGGGATTACCAAGGAGCTGGCAGATGACGTCATGGGGATCCTGGTACCAGACCTCATAACATTGTTGCATCCATGCTGGGGGGTTTGGAGTGTTGGAGGTATCACCGGTGCATTCGACAGCAAAGTTTTGCCATCTGATGTCACCGAGGGGCGTCTTGTCAATTGTATCGTACAAGTGGCGGTGATTCTTGAAGGGTGGATTGTCGTTATACCTTCGAAGTGTGGTGGCCTAGAGGTAAAATAGCATATCTATGTGTGTTGCAGACATTTGGTTCTGTCTGAACAGAAACATCAGGAGAAACCACCTTGGGAAATTTGATATAAATCTAGTGTATTTTCAGAAAATTCCTGAGATTTTCAGAAAATAGCCTAGAATACAGTAAATTTGACATTTTGTATCATTTTTCCAAATTTTAACTTCAAAACTAGCCCCCCCAAAAAATTTGCACATTTTGATACACTTTTAGTATATTCCTATACAATTTCTTGCTAAATATATAGTAATTGTCTAGGTCTATCATGTAATTAGAAGTCTTTGCCATACAATACTCTACAGATTCCATATATTTTTCTTGCAACTCTTGACAATCTTGCTAAATCCATCATTACTGATCTGATATTCCCAGCCATTCAGAAAAAACATTCACTCATGCTCATAAAATTAAAAAAAAATTGTTTAATTCACCAGGTATGTAGGGTACATAGACTACATACTAAATACATAGCACGTCTGTCCATCTGCTAACACGGACATGCTTGTGCGTCAGCAGTGCACACACGATGCTGTGTATGCAGAGATAACAGCAAGGGGGCATGTGCATGCAGATGGTGGGCAGGGTATCCGTGCACATGTGGTTGGGACCCACATCAGAGCGGGCGTTTGTGTCCACATGCTTGGGCACACTTGACTTATCTGCAGTGCACATGCAATGCTGCGTATGCAGAGGCAGAGGTGGGGGTCGCATACCTGCAAATGGTGGGCAGGATGCCCGTGTGTGCGTGTGGTTGGGACACGTGACACCTCATATGCAGAGGCAGCATTGGGGTGTCGTGTACATGCAGATGGTGGGGGCCGTGTGTACATACATGCCTGTCCTGCATGTATGAGGTCAGTGGTGTGGTGGGGTCAGGACTCACACGGCGTGTGCATGGGGTAAATGGGGACCCACCATTTGTGTGCGCACACGGCCTGTATGCGGTGCTGTGGCTACATGCGTGTGCATGTCCCAGAATGGATGGTGGTGGGGTCATGTCCACATGTGATAGGCTGGTAGGGGGGAGGTTGTGTATGCGTGCGCATGGTTAGTCGTATATCATAGGTAGTGATGGTGCATACGCACTGTACAACCGTTGTCGTCGTTGTCTTCCACCCTTGTCCCCCCGATGGTTGTGGTTGTGTTCCCTCCCACCGTCCTGTTGTTGCGTCAGGTCATGCAGTTGCGGTTGTACATGCATGGAGCGGATGAGTGTGGATGTGCACCTCATGTCTGGGGAGATGTCCATGTGCACGCACGGACGCTGTGCATGCACCTTTCACCATAAGTGCAACGCAGTGAGAATGAAGAATGAAGAAACTTACATTAGTGCCAGTGGGGCCACAACAGCCCCACCAGTAGTGGTTGAGGTGGTGAGAGGAGAAGGACCGAGGATTATTAAAGCTCCGATTGAGGTGACGTGGCAATTCAACCATGGTCATGTGACACGTGCTCGCGATTTTCTAAGTCCCACAACAATACCTTATGTAGAATCTTTGCTACACTTTAGTACCAACTGTTTGTAACACTTTATGTACACTTTTTTGAGTACATTTGCTACACTTTTTTACTACACTTTGCTACAACATGATTACAACACTTTATGTACACTTTATGTATGCTTTTTTGGGTACATTTACTATACTTTCTTATTACACTTTGTATACACTTTGTGTACGCTTTTTTGGGTACATTTACTACACTTTCTTATTACACTTTGCCACAACACTATAACAACACTTTGTATACACTTTATGTACGCTTTTTTGGGTACATTTACTACACTTTCTTATTAAACTTTGCCACAACACTATAACAACACTTTGTATACACTTTATGTAGACTTTTTTGAGTACATTTACTACACTTTCTTACTACACTTTGCTACAGCACTATAACAACATTCTATGTATACTTTATGTATACTTTTTTGAGTACATTTACTATACTTTCCTGCTACACTCTGGTACCCTATTGCTTACAATGCTTTGTATATACATATACAGTTGTGAGACTAGTGAAGGTTAGCATTCTAAATGTTTGGATCACTATGGTTGGTTAGCATTATCTAGATTAGTATCAATTATCTATAATTACCAAAGTATTACCAGAATTTCTTGAAAATTTCAAGTAATAGTCATCATTCAATTAGAATGGATTAGAATTAGCAAGGTTAGGATTATTAAAGCTAGAGGAGGTTAGAATTACCAGTGTTAGGATCTTCAATTTTAGATTGTATGAGATTATATAGATTAACATCAATTATCAAGAAAAGTAAAAAATTATTGAAGATATTACTTAATAGTGACATATTTCACAAGATTGTAGATTATTTCACTAATTTCTGAAATTTCCTCCAATTTTCCATGAAGGGTTTTCCCTGATGAAGTCCGCGACCTCGAATTGAACATGATTGGTGTACGGTGTCCAGTTGTCAGGATTGTACACTTTTGCCACAGGATTGGAGCCAGGGGGTAAGAAGTGGCCATGCTCGTCGCAAGGTAGGGCTAGAAACATACTTAGTATTGAGGGTAAGGAATCCACTATTGCAGGCGACTTACCACTCATCTTTGGATGATAGTTATGATAGAATTTATGACCTGGACCATAGAATTGCGCATCCAGGCCATCATTACCTCCTGGTGGGTGTTCATAACCTTTGGGTTCATTCAGGTGTGCATCTGCATCACCGAAGGATTCCCTATCCCACCCATCTTCATCGAGCTCCCGACCGTAGTCCTCATAACTATCATCGCCGTAAATCTCCTGGTTTGGCCTATTGCAATCCACACTGCAACCTGCACTACAGTCAAGGGGTGGTTCCATGTCCAAGTTCGCGCTTGCAGCAGCCTCGTTCGCGTCATCCGAATTGTGCGTCGGTGAGGACGGTGGAATGGGAGCGTGGTAGGTCCGAAAATGTTTTGTCCATCCTCTGACTGACTTGAAAAACCGATTACAACCCAGATGGATACATGGGTATTGGAGTTGGCTTTACTGTGGGCGCATCTCACAAAGTAATGCAAGATGGATGAGAAGCTGGGGCAGGAACAAACGAGGAACAAGTAAATAGCAGGCAGGCACAGGCAATGAGCAGGAATGGACAAACAGCTAGTGGTTGGATAGCCTGTAGCGAATAATGAGTATTGTGTTGTTTGCAAGGATGAGGGCACTTACAAATAACTCCAAGTTGTTGTCAGCGACTCAGCGTCAGCTCGAAGTTAAAATTTCCTTTGCTTCTCTTGTCACAACATCACAAATGGCAGACACAACTCCTGCCCCTCCCTCCCCATGCTGCACTCGACCATCTAACCAGAATAAGCACCCAGCTGCTATTCTGAAACCGGAAAGGAAGAAATGCATCAAAGCCGAGAAAGTGGCTGATGACGAGCAGCTCAAGGAAGCTCGAGTCGCCCAAAGCAAGGCAGCCCGTGAGGGCGTTGGGCACCTAGCTACAATGGAGGTGGTCGCTGAGCAGAAAGAGACTGCAGCCCACACTTTTAGGCCCCAGCCTGTCTGCCCTCAACCGCGCCTCAAAGCTGCAGGTAACCCTAGATCATTCTCAAGGCATGATGGTGCTCAGAGCAACGGTAGGGACTTACCAGGGGTTTCTTCCATGCCAGACAATCAAGATGAGATGGACTGCGATAATGCGGACATTGTCGTTGTGAGGCCGTTAAGATCCCTGAAAGAAAATATCAGAGTGAGAAAGATGGAGGTAAAACAAGCTGGTAAGTACCTTTCAACAAAGCATGGGCACATGTTGACAATGTTGTGCATGAAAACCAACCGTTGATCTAATCTGACTCATCACACAGCTGAAGTCACTCATGGCATGGGGCAAGTATTCCTTTTTCATCGATGTTGCTGTTATTAACTGAATCCACACTGTTTTTTCTCAATATTGCTCTCACCACCAGAATCAGGTCCTTTGGATCTGGGTACATCTGTCTTATTTTTCTATTAGCTTTCTAATTGGATTCCCTCACTTTCGTTGGGCACCACAGAACCAGCCGCGTGTCGAAGTGGGTCACACAAGTCACAGATGCAAGGCAGCCACGCGATGCCATTGAACTCGACTCGACAACCTTGAATGGTTCCAACCCCTCTGGTGGTTTTGTTCCAGCTTCAGCGACTTCAGAGTCCTCTTGCCACCACTCTAAGGTTGTACCAGCTGCCGCGGACGATGTGGAAGAAGAGATTTTTGGCGACTTCGTCAATGCTGATGATGAGCGAGCGGCTACATTCAAAGGTCGCACGAATACAGCAGTAAGTCCTTGTCATTCAATAAGAATTTGTCACATTACTGTGCTCTTTCAGAAAATTGTACTTGAACCCAACGATGCGGCAGATTTGGAGCCTCCATTGTCACAACTCCACATCTCCATCAAGCGCAAGGCCATCGAAGCGGATATTCGAACTGAAAGTGACTTGGACGACGGCAGGAGGTATTTGGAACCTCCCTTCACACAAGTGCCTCCGCTGCGACCGCGTTCTTCTCTAGTTTCTGCTCGGCATGTGGCTGCTAGGGCTGTTGTTATGTCCGACAGCGAGCCTGATGGGAATATGGACCTTGAGCCACCTTTCACCCAAGCACCTCCACTGTCACAGCCCTGCATTGCTTTGACCGTGACCAAGCATAAAGCCGATGAGGCCAATCTGGTCTCTGGAAGCAACCCTGATGAGAGCAACCCCAAGGGTGAGGACACGCAGGCTATTGACATGACTTTAGCGTCAAAGATCATGAAGCCAGCAGCCAGGACTCGGGGCCTACATACAATTAGTTCGGTATGGTTCATAATCACAACGTGAGAGTCTTGCTACTAACTACTCTACTAGACGTCCATCAGTATTGTTGCTTCTAATGCACAGGTGGCTGCGACGTCAAACAAGAAGGCTAAGGTCAAAGAAGAAGGTAACGAACCATCTAATACAAATTGGTCCTCACTCATCAACATGGTATCAGCCGACGCAGACAATCAGACAGTTGACGGTGGCAAGAAACAAAAAACTTATAGTATGAAGGACTTACCGGTACCAAGCAACCAACGCTGGTCATGCAGTGTCATTGGTACACTCACACTTTGGTGTGGAAGCCAGCCGAACATTTGGGCTATAGTGGACGATGACTTCGTGGATGCGTTGCAAGTCATACTCAACACCGTCTACCCTGATATTGACCATCGAGTCAAACATCATGGCGCTGTTCACGCAGTGGTAAGGATTTTTTTAAATTGATATCGAAACTTATCTACTGACTACCTCAAAGGCCCAACAACGCATATCGGAATGGCGGAGTAGCTTTGGATTGGTGGCCCTTGCACTGATGATCAGCTATTTCGCCGATTTGACAAACAAGGACATACCAAAGGAGGCCAGAAAACTCCTCGAGGACTTCCGTTTCTTGTATGCGGATCCGCACACCAAAGGGTCCCTGAAGCGCGAAGACTGTTACAAGTCTCAATTCCTCTACGAGCTTCTCGCCATGACACACCTTGGCAATATCCAAGGTTATGTTCCTGTCGAGGGCTGGAATACGAAGGGATGGGCAGCAGGCAAAAGTGGTGCTGGTGTGGTTGCGATTGCTTGTGTAGCAGTTGGCATTTTTTTCCCCCTGTTTCCATGCATACTCACTGTGTCTTAGCTTGAGCATGCTCTCACATTCATTGGTGATGGCTTAATCGATGTTGATAAAGTGATCCAGGCAATGCTGGAGTCGAATGATGGCAAAATGAAGATCGCGCTGCCGAAAATGCTCAACAAAGCAACAGGCCATGAAACGTCCGCCCCTTACCAGTTCTCGGCCCAGTTGTGGAACCAAGGGACGATGTCATATGTATGGTCCTTGAGGAAAAAGGATGCTGCATTCATATACCACATATTTACGAAAGCTCAAACCAAACGGAACCAGAAGTTCGGGAGTATGGATATCAATGATGTGGATTCCAATGCTGATGATATGGATCCACGTGCATGTCTTCGTATATTTCCTGTTCAGAGTCTGTTTCAAGTGCTAACCATTTGTTTGTAGGATTCGAAGCCCCCCGCTCCTAATCTTTGTGGCTCTTTGTATATTTCTAGTATTAAATCTACTTCATGCACTGACCCTTCATTTGCAGGCCTGTATACCCTGCGACGTTCGGATTCTCATCACCATGCCAACTCAATTTTCTGCTTTTGTGTTGCCTGGATTTTCTGGCCATCGTTTTTGCTTGTATCGTTTTGCTGCTGTCTGCTATTGTTTTGTCTGCTCATCTTCTTACCCTTGTCATCCATTACCATCATTTTAGAGCCCACATTTTCACCATTCTTTCATCCTAATACTGCTCTCTGCCCTAGTCTTTTCTGAATTCTCTTGTCTTCATTTTATCTCGTTTAGGCTTGCTTGTTCATGCCTGCACTTTTCTTTACTGGACCACTCATTGAAACACTTATTCTACTTTTTTTAATTTTGTCTTGCACTGTCCTTTTTTTTGCTTATCAATGCAATGAATCAGTGTCATTTTGACAATAGCCAAAGTGAAATAAGTTTGAAATAAGTCTCATTAAGTCTAATTTAAGTCTAATCAAGAAATGGGATAGTATTGACTGTACTTTTCTGTACTTATTTGATGTAGCCCTCAATCCAGGCAAATAAGGTCATTAAGTTCAAGTAAAGATACTTCAAGTTCAAATAAACACCTTTCAAGTTTGAACAAGTGCATAGCTATTTTGCTGATGCAAAGCCAAGCAAGATTCCCACAAATGTCTGCAGTGTACTTTACACACTACATCAAGGTTAGACATTACAACAGTTTTGTTGCTCACTGTAGGATGGTCACACATATTGACAAGTCTGTACTTATCTAGGGTATTGGTTCAGTAACCATGAGTTGTCTGTTTTGGTTAGAGCAAGTCCCTGAGTTGTAGCTTGTATAGACTGTAAGGTTTCATTCTTGTTGGCTGTGCATCTGCTGACATAGCAGCATAATAGTTGTAGTCAAGAACTACAAGAAATCAGACTTTTGCATGCCCCTGAATTCCTGTGTTTGTAGCATACATGTTAATTACTATTCTCATGAACAGATCCATATGGTCAGTGCAAGTCAGGGAAGCATGTGTCTTGTGTGCAGTATTTCAACATAGGTCATGCATCAAATATAATGTGTCACTAAGTGCTCTCCTTTGTATGTAGATGATGCTTTGGTGAGTCTTTTATGTATGCAAGATAATGATACTGGCAATTTTGAGCAAGGGTGGCTAGCAATCTAGGTATGTGTCACCATCCAATGTTGAAGTCATGAAATATGTATGTCAGCCTTCTAGGTTTATGCTTGGTGGACAAGCAATCACTACCATGCCCCAAGTGCAACAAGTGGTTAGCAGCCAGAGATGACCCATACAAAGAAATCATGCATAAAGCCTGGAACCTGATATTACTGGCCTTTGGCCAGAGCCACAAGGTACTGATGTTCTGGGCTCTTCCATCCTCATCATATCACTTGTATTTTTTATGACTCCTGTTGACATCTTAGCATTCTCATTTGATGAGGGCTTACATGCTGCATAGTCTGACCCCAGATTTGTCAACACACTCAAGCAGATCTTGAAAACTCCTAAGAAGAGGGTTTTAACATCAGACATAGGGTAGATGTCAGATCTTGAAATCAATACTACATTTGTGAACAGAATCTCATATTTTGCTACAATGTGAGAAAGAATGACAATGGCGTTGGCAGTGAGGAAGGGTCATTTTGTTTGTGTATGCTTTCATCTAGGGAGTGCTTCTAACATCGCTGATACTTTCCACAGTATATGGTTAATGCCCTCTTACTTCTTGTTATGATCATTTACCAATGTGACATGGTGTTTCTAGCAGTTTCTTCTATGTGTCTCAACAATCCTCATCATATGTCAATGCTTCAAACATGTCCACTTTGATGTTCATTGCAGATCATTTGACTTGGAGTCCATTTGGTACATGTGTTTTGACTTGGCATTATAGAGGTACACTAATCCTGTCATTGCTGTGGTCCAGACCCATTCCCTATACACCTTCATACAAATGGTCCAGGTCAGCTGCCTTGTCTATTCCACTCATTTGACTTCATTGTCAATGATATTTGATGGCCTGGGATGCTCAACAAGTATGTTTGACAGGCATTTTACATCTAGCTGTTTGCCTTTGTCAACTGTTGCTGATGCTCTGGGTATTGACAGCTACACTCTGTGTTAGGTTGGCATTGTGTGGATTCTTCTGCTATAAGGGGTTCATTTGGCCTGTTCAGTTAAAATTCTTTGTCACCATTGTTATTTGCCATCCTAGAGTAGCAGCAAGACCATGAAGTTAATTCTGAGTTCTGACCAAATCTTGTCACACAAATATACATCCATCACACAAATACATTTCTGTCATGCAAATCTAACTCTGTCACACATGTAGTATTACTGAAAGTAATAGTAAAGGTGAGCAAGGTTGATGGTGTGTGGTGAGACACTCTTGTTATATCTCCCTCACCCTGATGAATGGGCCTAGGTACAGAGCAAGAGACAGCTTATCTGAATGCTGTCATGTTACTTGTCAAAGCACTGCCTAAATCTTTGTATGAGGCCCAAATGTCCACAGTACATACTTGTCTTATATATAAAAATATGAAAGAGAGCTTAGGCATGATCTCCTAGCTTCATGATTCTATAACTTGAAATTGTAGATTCTGATTTATGTCAGCAAATTATTGAGACACTCAGACAATGTTAACATATCATCATTGGACAGCAAACAGTTGTCAATGTACACTTTCATTCTTGTGGTTGCATCAAATCCTCCCAGCACTCCTTGACTGGTGATCCTTGAGGCCTGATATGATGTTGAGGCTTGTTGTGTGATTGCAATAGTGAACCACTAGCGTTCAGCAATGAAAGAAAGGGAGGAAATCACCCAAATAAGGGAAGATAGAAATGTATTAGAAGTAATGGGTTTGTGAAACCAAAAAAGAAAACATACATGAGGGCTATCATCAAAATTTCTCAACTAACTTGTAGATAGAGACTTTTTCTCCCCTGTCCAGACCTCCATTTGAAATGAATGCTTGATATTTTTTTTTGTGACTCAAGCTGAAAATGGGCTAGCATGGGTGTGGCAACCTTTATAGCTAGATCCAAACTTTCTGAAGTTTGATATTCAATTTCCTAAGCAGTATAGTCAGTATGGTAAACAACCATTCTGTAGAATGCTACCAAAAATAATTTATAGAGGTCTAATAAGTTTATTCATTAGTGTGTAAGGAATAGGATGAAGGAAAACATACACCTTGAGGGCAGTATGATTGGTAGAGCTAATACTAGTCAAGACAGGGTTTCCAAAGTGGCATAATAGGACTGGTTTGTGAGGTACTTCCCATTGCTTGAGTTGATGAACCTTGACATCTCAGTGAGGTGCATCATATTTAGATTGAAAAAATGTCCTCCCTGGCAAAAACTAGCAATGGGGTTGTAGACTGCATGTATCTGTCCAGGGGATATGATGCTATAATAAATTAGTCATAGCTTTGAGAAAGAAAGGCTAGTGACAACTTACATGAGATCTCCTCTTGAGATATGAATAGTCTCAATGTCTATTTTGTCAGAAAATTTGGACAATAGAGCATCAGAGTCTGTTAAATCTGTAACAAACTGTAGAAGCTCATGGTGCAACACTTGCTCTCCATCCTTTATCCTCATGCAAACCCATGCTTTTGTACCTGAATAAAGGATGACAAAAATACATGCACCCTTTGCATCATGGTGAGAATACATGAGTATACCTGTATGGTGGGCCAGTCCCCATGAACAAACCATCCAGAAATCTGCAGGAGATCATTTGTTGTCAACTGACACATTCTGGCCCATCTGGTTCCAGCCTCAGATTAACCCATAGTCCAACTTACTATATGCTCATCAGTGGGAAATCTTCTAGCAGAGAGGCTACTTACTTAAATGGATGCTGAAGTGATAGGTGTGCAAGAGGGAAGTCCAATTCCACTCTCATAACCTTGGTATCATTAATTTGCTTTATAAAATTGCCCAGCTTCAAGTATAGATGTGGTTTTTTGAGGTTATTGACTCATTTTACCATGTCTGGTGTAAAACATCAGCAAGCTATACAAGCACAAGGGTTTCAAATGCACTGTGGACACTGAGTAGCCAATCTGGGAAGCAACCAAACTGTTGCATTAGCCCCATTTCAGTGAACTCAAATCCTGCTATGTTTTCAGAAGTGGAGACTACAATGGTCAATTCTTGGAAAAGTGCTTCTTGAGTTTGCTTGAGAAGTGCTAAGGGGTCAAGAGTCTTGTTGAGATGGACAATGCAGGACTCTGATAAAAGCAAAGCTAGAAAAGTTGTAAGGTCACATATATACTTTTGATCATCATGAAGGATGTTCAATACTTTGGAATGGACCTTTTTGAGGATATAAGGAAGAACAGTCTTCAGATCACCTGACCATTGTATGATTCCTGCATCCTCATGAACTTGTGTGCTCAGGATGCCAGAGATTAGATTAAGTGGTGTATTTTCATGTGAGAGGCCAGCAGTCCCAGTCTGCAGCCCCTTGTCAACCAATGTCTGTTTCCCTTTACAACTGTTTGTAGCACTATGATCTTGAAGTGTCACATACACAGGGATAGGGGAAGAGGGGGACAGGGTGCTTAATAGGGTGCTATGTTGGTCAATTGGGGACTGTGGAGCATGAGTGTGAAAGGAGAGGGGTGGGCAAATTGAGAGAATAATGGAAGAAGATGGTATGGAAGAGGGAGAAGGAAACAGGGGTGGAGGCATAGGGGAGGGCTGATTGACAGACATTGGCAGGCACAAAGGGGGTCTGGAAAGAGGATTTGTGAGGGCTCCTATGGGATTATAAAGGAGCTGGGGGTCAATGAGATCATTTGAAGGAGGAGGATGTATTGTGGGTGGCTGATTCAAGCCAAGGACACAGTTGACAGTAGCAGTTACTACTATGACAGCTGTGCTATTGGATGCAGTAGCTGGGACTTCTGCAAAAGCAAGGCCATTACACTGTCTAAAGAGCTAGTGAGAGGTGGTGAGGTATGTGCAAGTAAAGAGACCAACCTTGCTGTACATTTTTGTTCCCTGCCCCACAAATGAACAGCTTCATTCTCCTGAGTGCTTCTAAAGTGTATCAGTTAGTTTTATGTTGAACTTAGCAAAAGAAGAAACACACAACTGGGAGTAGTGTCTCTGTTGTTGAGCATTGTTCTGCTGCCTGATCCTCTCATACTAGGGTGTGTGAGATTAGGATAGTGCTGGATATAAAAGAAAGGGACGTACCTTGTTGTTTGTCATTTCACACTTGTGTTTGGCCATGATAAACACAATAGTTGAACATATAAATTGTGATAGATATGGATGGCAAGTGAGGAGCAATAAGTGACCTGAAAGAACTTGGCATATAGGTGGAAACATTGAATCCAATCACATCATGAAATGTCAAGATGGAGTTTAATGAGGGAGTAGGGAGAACAAAAAAAAACATGTCTCAAAACAATAAAAAGAGCACTGATGCCAACTACATCATGGAATGAGATGGTGGGCTTGTGGTAGAAGTATGAGAACAAGATATATGGACATGATGCAAGTGGCACATGTTCTGACTTGAACTGACATGACTCCACATTACCTATATAGGGTAATACTAATATTATCTGTGACAATGCTATGACTGCCAATGTTTTATTATTGACTGCTGAAGTCATTGGTGGTGATAGTAGTTACCTATTATGGGTGTGATAGATGACATGTGGTTGACACTCATTTGTGCCAGTTTGTGCCTGCAGAATCTGTATTTGCATGACAGACTTGTATTTGTATGACAGACTTGTATTTACATAACAAACTTGTATTTGGGTGACAGACTTGTATCTGCATGACAGACTTAGATTTGTGTGATGGATGTGTATTTGCATGATGGACTTGTACCTACAAGTGAAAAGGATAGGTGTCAATTTGTCATCCATGGCCACCTAAATTCAGAGCAATAAAGTCACTGCATCATCAACACTTATTGTGAGAGTTCTGGACATCTTTAAGGATGAGGATCCTTAATGAGGTGTCTATAGCAACAAATGGCCAAAGTTACACATGCAGCTGTTCCACCTAGTATTGATGAGCATCATCAACCAACAATATGTAATTCAGTGCAAACACCCAGCAAAAATGATGGACAATTCCTAGGACAGAGTATTCCACCAATAACAACAACTTGCAGTTAGTGGTCCTTGGAAGAGTCAACTACACTACAATTCATCCTTTTATTCCAGAATAGAAGTATCAGATGTAAGTACCTCTAGAATGTGTCTCTTCAGTACTCTAGTCTGGTGACCAGACTGTCTATGAGGTTTGTGGTATGTAGAGGGACAAACTGTTGACAGTTTGCCTTTTAATATGGCAATCTTATAGACATCTGGTCACAAGACTATCAGTACTCCTGGATCACCTGTTTCAACCCCAGACATCATTTTCTACTCTGTGGAGACCTGACAGCCTCAAAAATTAACTCAAGTGATCTTGTACTCAAAGAATATCACAAGGCATGTCTTCTTTCATCTAGCTGTGTGCTTCATGTTCCTTGTTGCCAAGTTTATACCAAGTGTTTGATCATCTAAATCTTTGCTAATGGCAATTCTCCTTCAAAATCACTGTGTAGGCCATTCATACTCACCTAGCACAAGGAGGAAGAGACTGCCAGCAATATTTGGCAGACCAATCCAATCTCCACAAATAACTCACTTAAAGAAGTCTAGATTCAAGTTTGAATGCTGTACACCTGAGTGTTGTTCATGACAGCTGTAGTAAGGCCAACTTCACACAACTTAAGCTCTCTAATGCAATCCTTTAAGTAGAAGGAAATGAATGGGCAGATGGAACATTACAATTGTGATGGTGACTGGTTGACTGGTGGTCCTAGGGTAGTCAGATGCTTGGTTGAGTGTGCTTGGAGTAGAGGGCCCTGAGGTTGAGGGTAATAGGTGATATAAGTTTGCTGTAAGCTGCAATTGAGCTCACCTGACCTATTTGTTTGTCCAGCAAATGTTGGAAATGCATATGATCCTCCTGTTGCTCAATTATCAGCACAGCATGCTGGAATTTGTGCTCTGCTGCCTTATTACCTGGAAAAAAGCCAAATTGGATCTAGGTGCATGAATACTACATAGTGTATGGGAACATGTAGATCTTTGTATAAGTGAGAAACCAAAGTATAATTTTGTGTGAGAACCTGGCAAATCTGTGTTGAGGGCCAGTTGGTCAGATAATATAGTTTTAGCACTTAGAAGAAATTCCTAGCATCATTGGTGACCACAGTAACCATGAACTCCAAGCTTGTAAGCTCTTATATAAAACTTGGGTCACTAGAGAGGGATTTTGCAGTGTGGTAAGCTCATTCAGGAGAAGGGTTTGGATGTGAGTGCCAACTATAAGAATAGAGGCAACAGCAAGACAAGAATAAAATTGATCAGGAGAGGTCTTCCAAAGCCTTGAGTCTGGAAATCTGTCTAATAATTGCTGTAAGAAAAAGCAATCATCACCAAAATCAAATTTGTTGACTTGCCTGTCCCTTACTGTCAAGCCCACTTGGGGTGACCAGAGCCTGAGCCTGTGGAGGTGTCATCAACTGTGTGACCAAGTATTAAATCAGTTGTTTGCTGAAGGGTGTCATTTCACATTGTCTAGTAATAGCTGGCAACAGTCCAATGTGCCAGTATTTATTGAGTTAGTGACTGAAATGAAGCACTAGCATCAAAGACACAAGGTGAGGCCTATTTCAGGAAGAGACAACGTATACACACACTCATTGTTCCTCTTTCCACTCCCCTGTTATGATTCTCTTTTTCTTGCTTAGTCATATGTATTCTGGACGCTATTTCTTTCCCTATGATTACTCACCTCTTCTTTGTCATCAGCCTGATAACTCATCATCATCTCCTAATCATAGTACTTCCATCATCTTCTTGGACATTCAATGCAATTCTATTGCATTCCATATAGTCATTTCACTGACTACTTGCTGTACACTTTAGTTCTTTCATATTCCGTTGGCTTCTATACTTAGGGTATATAAGCCTCCTCTTTTCCTTTCTTTCCCTTAAGCTAGTTCTCCTCAGAGTTACTGCCTGTACCTCTAGACTAGCAATATACCCCTTTTCCTCTCATTGCTCCTCAACTCTTTGAGCCTCTATTTGTACTCTGAATGGGTAGCTTGTCTCTAGAAACCCCCTTGCTCTTGAGTATCCAGTTCACTGTCTTGTGAACAGTACCATGACCTGGTTGAGTAACCCTCTTCCAGTTACCTTGACCTGATTAGCCATTAGCTTTTAGTTACCCTTGACCCAGTCAACTACCCATCTTCTGGTTGATAGTCCTAGTCATCTAATTGTTGCCTAGTGACTCTATCAGCAGATTCCCGATAGTATCCTGAACCCCCCTGAACCCAAGAACCTCGTATAGGCTTTTCTAAGGCTATGCTTTGCCCTACCCTGACCAAGCATAACACCCCCCAACTGTGGGTCACCAATGACCATATCAATGGGTGGTACATACCAACAAGATGGAATTGGATTGGTGCTGAGTATTTGAGAAGAATATCTGCAGCTCCTTGAAGTTGGTACTGGTGATGAAGTATATTTGAGAAGATTTATAGCAAATGGCAAGTATCTTATTGGCACCAGCAAGAAGGGTGTTCAAATGTGGCAAGTCAAGGATGGCAAATGAGTAGCAATGATGCCTGTGGAGAGTGGTCACTGGTGCCTATGTAGTTGCCACTTCAAGAAATGGCAGATTCATCTTTGTTTGGGATGTAACAACTTACTCTAGCCTTCTGTATGGAAGTAACTGTAATGCATAATGCTAGGCTGGTTGTGTTATTAAGAATAATATATAATGGGGGGTTAGTTGCTAATTTTTTGGGCATAACACTGCTTTAACAGCTTGGTTGCTAATCATAGCAATGTAACATGTAACACAAGCAACCAATTACTTTGGAATATCTAATACAAACTTCATGTTTTTCTTTAGTTTCTTCTCAGTATCTGTAGTCTCTAGTCACACAAACTGTACATAAGGGAGAGCTGAGGTTGATGGGGGTATAACTACTAGAGGTAAATATCAATTGCAATTTTGGTGTAGACTCAGAGCATAGCAATTTTGATATCAAGCATCACTGAATGCACAGATGCACACAAAGCATTCTCTGTTGTTGTTGTCATCCCAGAAAGTAAGACAACTCCAGTTCTATCCAGGTCTGGTGGATGATGTAACAGTAAAGCCCAGCAATGGTTGCTAAATCCTTAGCCATAACACTGGTTTGGTACAACAAAGTTACTACCATTAGCAATGTAATGCATAACAGGAGGCTAAGTTGCTAACTCAGAGTCAGGGATAGACTGTAATGCACCCCCCCTTGGTTGTTTCTATATAGAAGGCTATAGTACAAACCATCCTTCACTCACTACCCTTGAACATTTTTACCACCACTGACAAGATGTTTGTTGTTTGCTGTAAATGTCACTGCCACTGTCCTTTCATATATGTCAATTTCAAGAAGCTCAAGGTATTCTTCTTAAATACTTACCACCAATCCAGTTTTATCTCATCAATACACACCAACTATTGTCAACATGAGGCCAAGCATAGAAGATATGGTCTATAGGGTCCTTGATCATGTATGAAGACTTATATCCACTGCTATCTCAGGTTTTAGATTGTTGTTACCATCCACTAAAATTTATCTATAGCAAGATCAAGTACTAATGTATTCCAGTCAATGTTTCATCCCCATCATTCCCACAAGTGACTCTAGTTGGTGGGCCTAAATGTAAATTTCCAGTATCTGACAAACTCTGCTCAGAAGGTGTCCAGGGGTCCAGATGTCCAAGTTTGTCAATTCCATGGGGATAAGGAGTCAAAAACCCAAATCAGTACTAGCTTGTTGTTTGATATTCTCTAGGACTGTGTGAGGCTGATAGGAATGGAGTACAAAAATGCTTATACTTTTTACTTGCAGCCAACATACTTCCTAACAGCCATGGCCAGCCACAAGAGATGGTCTGATGAAGAAACCCCTCTTCTACAGAAACCAAAGACATGTTGACCATGGAGGCAGCTATCCCTTGTTTTCTTATCCTTGGTTGCTGAACCAATATCATCTGTATACATTCTCCCTTTTATCAATCAGATTTGTCAATAGCTCCCAGACTTCTAATATTATGCCTGACTCTGTTAGAAAAAAGCTCATTGGTGAACTTGACATCACAGAAGAAGATGACTTGCAGGATTGGCTACTATGTAGGTCTCATTGTAAGAGCAATGTTCTTTACAGAGATCCCATAACTCACCTTTCCACAGACATCTCTTTTTTCATGCTACAGGCACTAACCACATGGCAATGGAGTTAAATATCTGATACCATTGGCCACCAACCCATCATGAGCTAATTAAGGTTGTAGAGATGTTGAAGGGAAACAAGACCACACAAAGTCATCTGGCACTAGTAAACTCAATGCAATTGATGACTGTAAATGAAGCCTCACTGTGACACAGCTGTGTGCCATGTGGTCATTTTCCTCAGTCTCTTGTTGTGGCTTCCAAGGGAATGCAAGAGGTTATTGTCAAGACTGTCATTCCCCATCCCCACAACCCTGGGATCAAGGCCTCCACTGATGTTCTTACCACCTGGACCAGAACACACATTGTGGGCTCAGATCATCTGTAAAGAAGCTGTCCATCAACAAACTTCATTCTGGAGTATGCTTGACTTAGAATGACACACTGGCTTTATACAATCCAATCATGGAACCTCCTATCAATTGGTCATCATCAACTTTACCAGATCTGCCTTTGTTCCCATGATAGAGCTGGATCATCACCAATAGTATGGATATTAAAGAGGCTAAGTCAAACCTCAAGGTTGGTGACAATGAGATCCCTATGAACACACATGATATGGAGAAATTGAGCAGTGTGGATATGGCTGATGATTCATATGGATCTTCTGAATCTATTGTAACTTCTCCTACACTCTTGTCATCCTCTACAGTCATCTTCATGCTGTTGACATGTGTGTCTAAAGTGGATAAGATCAAGATCAGCTGTGAGAGGAAGGATCTCAAAGTTTCCCCTGTGGATTGTGATGTAAAGATCACCTCACAGCCAAGGAATGGTTCCATGTCAACAAATACTATGGAGATGATGGAGTGAGATCAAGTGGATTCACCCACCAAGAATTCAGACTTTGAGAACAGTGCACAAACAACTGTTCAACCTGTCTTTAGGATTGCTTGGAATCTTTTCTCTGGCTTGCAACATGAATTGTAAGCTATGCATGGGACTGTTGTGCTCAAGACCACTGGTATGGACATATCTTGACTTTGAAGCTTGTTTGTCCCTCTGTTCAACAAGGATACAAGAGCATCCCAGAATGTGATGATACAGTTGAAGATCAAGATGCTCAGGACCTGGAAGAAGGTGGTAGAAAGTGGGGTGGTTAATCCTTGCCTGGAATATCTTGAATCTCTCTCTGCAATTGCAATTGTAGTGAAGCATAGCACATTGAGTTCTGTTACAACTTGCCTTAATCTGTGGGTGCACTATACTTCATTTCCTCCTGTTCATAATCATTGCTCTATATTTTTTGTTCTATTGATCATATGTTCTGACATAACTTCAGACTCAATCTCTTTTACAATGACATAGAATCTCTTACTCATCCCTGTCATCACTTCTATCCTTCATAGCCTTCATCATTTTCTGATATTATGGATTCCTTGATATTATGGAATCCTGTACTTACTATGGACTGCATTTACCTATGCTGATGGTTCCCAAAGTGTTCTCCTTCTGCTTTTCTCTTCCCACTACAAGAGTATATAAACCATCAGTAGTATACATGTATACTCTAAGCTAGATCTTCTTAATCTTACCAATTTGTGGATAAATGTTCTGTCAGTCTGTCTGACTTAACTCTTGCTTCACTTGAACTTGAACTTGCTGTCCTTTGAGGCTACAACTTGGACCTACCTGGTACAAGCATAACAAGTTCCACTTGGATCCAAAGTGCCAAGACACAGGGGGTGGGAGTGAGGTTAGTAGGGTGGTGGTGTGATGAGGTTTTGCTTGCACTTTTTCTTTTCTTTTTTTTTCCTGGCTTCTGTTTATTGCTTGGGTTGACCTTGATGATGAAGTCCTGAACTTGACTGAATTGGGAGGTGATTGTCCTGCACCTCTCAATGATACTCCCCAGAGCACCCTCCATAATGAACCCAGTCAACTGTTGAGTTTGAAGCCTACCAAATTGAAAACCAAAGCTACAGATAACTGTTCCTCACTTCTCTACTCCATCACACCTGATCAAGTATTCTTCTCACTACACCCAGATGACAATAGACTGGCAACATTTGCCATATTATAATACTCAGCTGTTTATACCTGGCAAGTGTCCTTCTTGCCATAACTCTTGCTCCCACTCTGAACTTTCATACTCAATAGTATAAATGACTCATTTGTTATCATCTTCACTGACTCATCTTCTGACCTTTGAAGGCATGCCATGCTTTGAAGATTATGCCTATTTTCTAGCTACAAGTTTTGCAATGTTGTTTTAGATCCAGTCAATCTCCCACCACGTCAGATATTCATGTCTGTTTAACTCAAATGTTTCAATCCCTCACAGACCTCTGTTAAATTCTCAGACAACATCCCTCAACTTATCAAGTGCTTGAGTGCTATATTCTCACCAACAATCTCAATACCAACCATTTCTTCAACCTTTGTCTACATTGAGGCTATCACTACAATACTTGTGTATACCTGTGAAATTTTCTATGAGAAGCCAATCATCAATCATCTTCCTACTTTGACAACCTTGTTGCCCTTGCAAGTGCCACTACAAAGATTGAGCAGAAACTGCCAACCACAGATCATCTATGACATTTGTTATCTTACCTGCACTTTGGGCATCACTTTTGTCTGTGCTTCAATAGTTTCATTCAAGCACCTGTTATTATGGTCTGGCTTCTTATTACTTCTGGTCACTCTTACCCCACATTCTGATAATGCCCATTTATTGGCATATGCTATACTAAATACCTGGGTATACAGACACACAAGTCAAGCTCCTTGAGGACAACCTTACCCAGACACACAAGCCCCTTGAAGGTGACCCAAAAGAGAAACAAGGTGTGGGTTGAGGGCCCTGCAAGCACCATGAAACAAGAAAATACCAGGACTACTAACCAAGACCAAAATGAGTGTAATCAACTGGTCATGAAAAGAGAGGAAAGACCAGATGACTTTCTAAATCCACTTCAACTCAATGCTAATGTCCTAACAATATCAGCAAAGCATCTTCCAAGACTTGTCCTGAGCTCAACTAAAGTCACACAAAGTTGAATCAAAGCTGTTGCATGCTGAGTCCTATCCATGCCTGAGATAGATTGTTGATGTTGTGCATTGCCTGCTCACACTTGGAAATTGCCATGAATGTTGGCTGAACTTGCCATAGACCTTGATGCATGCTCAAAACTGCCCTAACATTGTCTAGATCTTGCATGAGGGAAAGTTACACTTGTCCAACTTGAGCAGACCCATCTAGTACCCTTGTCATTGGCCTTGATCAGTCTTTTCCTGAGCCACTAATAGTCAGACACTGTCAACTATGGAAAGCTAGACATTCATGCTTGAATTTAAAACAGTGCTTTTATACTTTATATATAGGTTTGCTTGATGTAGAAAACATCAGGGTGCATAGCATATAATTGACAAACAGTGGGTGTAGGACACCAAACACTATGTTTGTTAATGTGAATTGTATGAGTGGTAGAGTCAAAATATGTGATGTGCATTCAAGAAAGTAAACAAAAAGTAGCACACAACATTATGACTCATCATCAACCTTGTGAATTTCATCCTCTTCATCAGATGAAAAATTGTTGACCCAAAGCACAGGCCCAGCATCAAGGGGGATATCAGGTTTGTCTTCATCATCAAGAACTTTCATTTGCTGACAAGTGCCCATGTTCTATGAAAAATGAGCAATTGAATTTGAATAGACATTGTACTTATGAAGCCTAAAGCCATTCTCCACTCCACCCATGTAATTCTCTACTTCAGGTAGGTCTTTTAAACTGGGAATGGGTGTGAGATGAACATCCTCTTGCAGATTGCTGTCAATGATATCAAGGATAGGCTGTAAATTCTCGTGGAGGCAAATAGCACCTAGGAGAGCACTGTAGACTCTCCATATGATGCTGAATTCAACAATGGGCTGACCTAATTTATCATAACAGGCTGTGATGAACACATTAAACCTGGGTGGCACCAGCTGAAATACAGGGTGGTCTTCACTGATATATGTGTGGGATATGTGCAGAAGGTCTTCATGTGTGACCATTACCTAGGATGAGTGATCAGACACTGACAGAACACTGACAGGACTGATGTGAGACAGTGGCAGAATAAATGTACCTTAAAGTCCAATACCCCATGGTCCTCCACATTGTAGTGGATCAGCTCTAGCATACCTTGAGGCAAAACCTATCATGACACCACAGTTCAATTATTGATAACATTAGGCAAGTAGAACATGGAAAAAGTTCATACTTTATACTTCTCACAGTGCTTTCAGGTGTTGTTGACTCATTGCTGATAGCTATTGAGCTTTTGTCATAACCAAGGGATAAACTACCAGTGGAAAACCAGACTAATAAGATTCAGTACATGTCTTTTTGTTAAACAGGACAAGACAAACTACTGCAATGTATTATTGAGATTATACCAGTCCTCATCCACACTTTCATCTAGTAGTTGTTCAAATCCAAGTGTAAAATGACAGTATTGAAGTATGACTCTGATTATAGCAGCATACAGTGAGTATAGGCTCATATTATATTCAAGTGCAAAGGAAGAAAGTCATATATATCTCTGATTCTCTGGTGGAAATACTCACCAGGAAGCTAGTCATATAGGTGGTCTTGTAGGAAACAGATAGTCAAAGGGCAATAGTAACTACTGGAGGAAGTGACCCTATAGATAATAGAGGGGAGTGACCTTAGTAGTCTAGGATAATCTCAGTATAAGAGATAAACCTTGTAGTACTGGATATGAACACAGAGAAGAAGATGATATATATCTGGGTTATTGTGTTAAAGGAGCAACTATAAGGAGCTCCTCCTTATATACAATACATGCTGTTTGTACTTGTGTATAGTGATTCCATAAAGATGGAACAATAGTAACCAATAGTATATAAAGCTCTTATCACAGCCAATAGCAATAAGAAGATAAGAGCAGAAGCTATAAGTGTCAACCAATAGTATAACATGAGCAGTGGAGTATCAGTCAGCATATTAAGTCACATGACATGAATGAGTCATTTAGAATCATTCATTAGTTATAATATATGACATATGAGTCATCCTGTGACAGTCATCATGGATAATAGAATATCCAAGTAGTAAACATGATGACCATATATATGATCAAGATTAGATCATTGATCATGACTGATATGGAATGTCAGATAAGATAAGATAATCACTGATAATTCCAACACTCCTCCTCACTGTGAATGTTAGGAACTGTGTAAAGGATAATTTGCTTCATCCTAAAATGTTCTGAGTGGATGACCAATGTTTAGATTGTGAATCCTAAAAGCATGATGCTTGTTGATGGTGGTCTCTCTTGTGAGGAAATTAAAATATCAGCTTGGAAATCCAGAATATGATCAAACATCAAATCCTTTAGTTACCAGTTGATCATTCTTTATATCAGAACAAGGTTTTGAACTTTTACAGTAGTTATGAGTCATAGTACATCAAGCTAATGTGCTGAAGATCATTTATTTATTAGACCTTGTTGTTCATTAAAGAATATCTGATAAAGCAATATATTTTACAGGAATGGAACATCTGCATTGCTTTATCTGGAATTGTTATTCTGAAGAATGAGGTGGGTCTTTGCTGTTGATGCAGCAAGAACTGGTATCAGTTCCTATCATGATCTTTTAGTCATGATGTATAATAAGGAACAATTAAAGCATAGTAATGATTATCAGTTCATTTCTGAACTGTAGACATTAATCCATGATGAATATTCTGTATTGAGTTCAATAGAAGTAAGGATGAATTAATCCTTTAATCTCTTGTGAACAAGGTATTAAGTCTCATAATTGTAACATCTCATGAGCTTGATCATAGATAGATTGGTTTCACAGTTGTGGTGCCTTATAAAATAAATCATGGTTAGTTCCTATAAATCATCCAGTGATTTATTTCTCATGAACATTGTTCATAGTAGAGGTATGTGAGTGCTCATGCTCAAGAAACATTATTAGTAATCTTAAAGGTGAAAAGAAACTCACCTGAAGGTTGAGCAAAGTAAAAGCCTTGATGTAAAACTAATAATGCTACCAAGATGAGTAAATCTTGTTTGTTAAGTAGTCATTAAAATCAGAAAAAAGAGAAAGTAAGCTGTTTTGCTCTCAAGACCAGCTTAAAACTTCATGTAGCATCCCTATGCTGCATTGGAGTTATTACCATAGACTCAAGGCCAAAAAACATTTGTTATTCCTGACCAAAGTGCTATTGAGCACTTTCCTGTTCTTTGTCTTAGGAAGACAGTATTGCTGTCTGTAATTTCCTATTTCTTCATGCTTGAAGAGAGTAGTGACAAGTGACTTTATTGAAAGTCAAGGAGTTATTCCAGAAACCAAAGAGTTTGAAGAGGTTTCTTTTGACTAGAATCTTCTTGTAACTCAACTACAATCCTGTAAATGTAAAGTCTATTTCCATTTATCACTTTGTTCCAATTAACATGATAGACATGTCTCAGATCAATTAAGAACTGGATAGAACTGTTTGATTAGGAATTGGCAATGCCTTTTTAAGAGTATAACTCCTTCTGAATTATGACAAGATAGAATAGATGGTTTCTTGATGTTATGGATTTATGGTTGATCAATAACTGACATCTGGTGCAGTACCAGAGCAATACACTTCCAATCATTAACAGAAACATCCTATATTAGACTTACAACAACCATAGGCCAATATGATTATTGTTCTCTCATATTTATAAGGTAATGTTGGTCAGAGTAAGTCAGAAAAGACTTTATGCTTATTCCAAAATGAAAATGATAGAGTATTCTCTTCTTTCACTTCAAGGAGGTTTGAGGATCATCAGGTTCAAGAGGAACCTGGAGTGATAGAGTTGATAAGAAGAATTCTTGTTCTGAGTTCCTGTCTTAGAACAGTCATGATGGAATAGTGGTAGGTTTATTATTTTTGACTTCTAGAACTGTGTGGGAGAAAGCATTATCAGAGTGACTTTCGTAGATTTAAAACCTTTTTCTAATAGGTCTGTTCCAATGTGTCCTTACATTCTGTCAGATTGGGTGATGATATGTCAGGCTTAAATGACATATGAACTGGGACCAGAAGGCATCACTTTAGCCAACTTAGAATGAATTCAAAGTATTTCAGATACTCTATTTGTAATGACCAACAGATCAATCCTTTATCAGGTATCAGACTGACAGGCTGATTAAGGGGCAGATAGTGATGTAGCAGATCTGGAGGAATGTGTACTTGTGTTCAATGCATAGTTGTCTTGTCAATAACTGTGGATCAGACAGCAAAAGACAGAATAAGAAGTCTCAATCATGAATTGGAAGTGCTTGAATGAATGGAATGGTAATCTTAGTGATAATACTAGTGTTTAGTAAAATGAATTGTGATGGAATGTCATGATAGCAAGGTAACACCAGGCTATTTGAATCCCTCCTCATTCCAAACAAGGAGCGATAAGCACAAGTGGAAGTTCTGATGGCCAGTAAAAGAACAACTGAACTTCCATTCAAAAGTAAAGAGTGTGGCAAACTGAAGTACGTAGTAAAGAATGATATCTCATGTGCTAGACCTGTTAACTAGCAGGTCTTGGGGTATTGGAGCAGCACAGAGCTGGTTGAGCAAGAAGAGTGCTCAGCTTTGAAATCTAAGAGAGTACACTTGTGTTGTTCTGTCTTCTATGAATACTGCTTTTGCTAGGCAGTAAGGATGATGAGTGTCACCATTGTCTTGTCAACAACATCTATTGTAGAGTTGTGAGCAGATCTAATGAATGGGAATAGATCTCAATGATGTGAGGAGAAGTGTAGATGGATATCCTCTCTACTGGAGTATGGGGTCTCCTTCATCACTGTATGACAATGGGCAGCAGTGAGAATATTTGGAAAGGTTACGCAAGGTGCATGTACAGAGATGTACACCATCAAGTCTGACAAGACTTATCAAAGCCACACAAAAGGTAAGAAATCCTAAGTCAGAACTCTCTACTAGGGCATAGCAGTCTTCAGGCAGCTACTGATGAAAGATCTCATCCATACATCTGGATAAACTGAAGGGATCAGAGGACTAGCTACAATTTGAATCCAGATGAGGTGTCAAGTGGCAGAAGAGGCAAAGCCTAGTTCAAGCCATGACCTTTAATGTTCTAGATATTGGATCTATTAGTCTTAGGAAATCAATCCTAATGTCTCAAGAAATTAATCTTGGTGAAAAAGTGCAAGAAGAAAAGAAGAAGTGTTATTGTGAGGATATTTTTGTGAGGATGCTCACAACACCTAAAATCCTGAAACTTTTGAATTGATATACCAAGTGTAATGGTGTAAAAAATCAACTAGAAAATAATGATGAATTAGAAGGATAGATTAGCTTTCTTTTTAAACAGATATTCCATTGTGTGATGCTGTAGTGCTTTGCACACAGCAGCACATATAATATACCATCTCTCAATAAATGAGGAATGATGATTAAAATACTGGTTTGTGATCAATCATCCTAATGATGGTTTGCTAATGTTGCTTGTCTCTTCTTGTTAGAAGGGTTAATATTAGTTGTTCTCTATCCTTATATTGTTCTCATTCTTTTGATCAAATGATTAATGTCTCTTTCAATAGAAAGGTGTAATTTCTCTCTTTCATTCGAAGTATGTGTCATAGAACAACTGTGATGCATCCATTGTATGATAGAGGTAGGATAGGTACAAGCAATCATTAAAGTTCTAAGTCTCATCTATTGAAATCTCTAGTCCAAAAAGGAGTAGGAAAGATGGTAACAATAAGAAGATAAGAGCAGAAGCTATAAGCATCAACCAATGACATAACATGAGCAGTGGAGTATAAGTCAGCATATTAAGTCACATGACATGAATGAGTCATTTGGAATCATTCATTAGTCATAATGTATGACATATCAGACATTCTATATTGGTCAGCCCTTCTATCTTATCATTTATGTCATCATGATTTTGTATTCATTATTCATCCTTATCATGCTGACTGATGCTGACACTGCTCATGTTTTGCTATTGGCTGATACTTTTAGTACAATAAGCATTCTTAATACTATTGGCTCAGATAAGAGTCTTTACTACCATTGGCCACTATTATTCTATCTATTTGAAACTACTATACATACATACAAACAGCCTGTATTGTATATAAGGAGGAGCTCCCAACACATACACTCCTCTAACAGAATCTCCATCCTCTGTTCTCTTGTACTGCTTTGTGTATCACACTAAGTACTACTATCTGCAACACTTGGCTATTGCCTATACTGTACCTACCTAGTGAGTAACTCCCACTAGAGTTCATCCTGCAACCTTGAAAGTCTTGGACTTCTAAATGGAGAAGCATAGATTCTAGCTGACAGTCAGTCATTGGAGACCCTTGTATCCAGTCAGTGTCAAATCAAGGGTTCCATAGGATAGGGGACCAGGGATGTACCAGGTGAGAGGCCAACACTCACTTGCTAGTGAGTAGAAAAGATGGCATATGGTCAATGCTCATCTGGTTTGTACACACAGAATTTGTATTTTCATGATGGACTTGTATTGCATGACAGACTTGTATTGCATGATGGACATAGATTTGTGTGACAGACTTAGATTTACATGACAGATGTGTATTTACATGACAGACTTGTACCTATAAGTGAAAAGGATAGCCACACATCACTATATTACTTACTAGATTCTTGCAAAGTGTTGGTCATATTGTTGAAGCTTGAAGGTTCAGGTTCTTATGATATCAAACATGTTCATAATGATACCAGCCCCATTCTTTTGTCTTCTGGAGAGAGATAGTGACAGTCATCACTTTGGCTTCAGACAAGAGTTTCCATCCAGACTTCCCTCAATCACTCCTCTCCTAGATAGACTACTTCCTACAAGGCTCTCATATTATTCTTCATTGGAAACCTTGCAATGGATGTATATGGTGCCATTGTTTCCAACAATCTGCTGTTTTTGATGTTGGCCAAAATCTCCCTTCTGACACTTGACAAAACTTGGCTCATCTATATCTAGTTGGTTGTCTGACATGGCTTTGGATGCATGTTTGGCATTCTAGGAGGAGCAAGGTACATGATCCACCTAGAATTGAGTCTGTGCATGAGTAAGTGAAGTGGCAAGTTCTTTCTTTCTCACCACTTCACTCTTGCTGCATGGCCTTTCATCCCTCAACACCTCCACCTGCCTTCTCATTTTGCATTGCAATGACCATGATGGGAAGTGATCATATTGGTGATGCAACTAGATGGCAATGATGGGGACATGACATCGATATTTGTTTTAGTACACTTGAATTGATCTTTTTTCATGCATTATTAAATGTGCAAGCTTGAGCAAGTAATTTCAAGTGCTTGCTAAGTACTCAATCAAGTCATAGCAAGCTGCATGGATATTTTCAGAGTTGGAGACTTGGTGCTTTGTGCCACTACTGATCAGGATATCATCAACATCAGAGGGATGGAGTTATAAGCTTCCAGATTCCTATTGCCATACTAGAATCTCTCCAAACTTGATCTCCTTGGGCACACTTGACTCTTGCTCCTGACCATCAATAAATACATACACAGTACTCTTGCAAATCTGAGAGGCCTTTCCCTTGTCATCCCCTTTCAGCCCACAGAATATCAATGAGGGTCTCTTCAAGATTTCTTCAATATCTTTGGCCTTTTTTGACCTGGCATATAGCACAGATTCTTATATGGCTTTATGTGATATAGAGAGATTGTTCAAACAAGAGATTGATCAATGGGTTACTCATGTCACAATGTAGAGGAAACATGCATTCAACTCAGGATATTGATAGATATATATCTATTGAAGGCAATAGATCCATGGTGGTTTTGACTGTTGGTATATAACAACCTCATCATTATACCTATGTCATAACATTCCATAGTTTTCCCTTTTGCCCTACCCTGGAGATATATAAACCCCCAGTTCTATAGTCACCTTGTTATCATCTTCCCTCATGTTGTAGTTGCTCACTTACCATTATCTTTCTTGGGTTCCAACATTGACATGGACAAATGCTGTGGGTTGTGCTCCACAAGTTGGTTGTCATGGAGATTCTGATGCTTGCTGAATATTCTCCTGTAACCTTGATATATTTACTCAAATTGCTACTTCTTTACACCACAACAAACCTTCATTACCATGTGTACCACTGTCTTTGTACTCATCACTCCAGATCATGTGAAGGACTATGGGTACTATCAGATGAATTCCTGCCTGTTACTATGACAACTTCCCTGATCTGCACTAACTCTGGAATCACACTAAAATAGACATGCCTTGGAGGTTGACACTTCCCATCCACAGTTATAGCCCACAGCAAGAGAATCAGTACAACAGACATTAGCATCTAAATAAGAACAAACATACAAATCAATAGAACACTATGTTTCACTATTGCAGCCCAAGACTATTACATTTAAACTGTAGTGTCCTGTTCCTGTCCAAAAACTGTGTCAGTGTTATGTTAAAGTAACTTGCAGATTTGCACAAGCTGTCATGATTGGCAGACAGGTTTAACATTTAAGCATTGAAGCCCATTGATGGCTCTGGGACATATATAAAAGGCACAATTAATCAGGCCCCCTGAGGCCCTCAGAGAAAATTTGATAAGTATTCTTTGATGATGTCCCTCTCATATTGTCCTCAAACCACCCTTCAAAGTGTTCAGTAAGATGTTGACCAATGCAATACTTAGCACAAAACCAGTGGTGGTTCTCTAACATCCCTTCACCCACTGCTGGAATTTCAAACCTTGAAGACTTATTCCTTTCTGAATTGAAATGAATCCTACAGCTCTCAACAATTATACTATGAGTCTCACTGATGTGACTACAAACTTGTTGTTTCCTCAATCATGTGGGAGTGTCATAAAAGGCAAAGACCATCACATCACTCATTTGTAGTGAGTAATGCTTTGAGTTTTGTCCTATCTTTTCCATTTTCTAAATTATTAATATATCATTGTTGTTGAGATTAATGATTACATCATTAATCTGATGTCAGACTTTAGTCAGATGTCATGTCATGCTTATCTTTTTATCTTATCTTTCTTGTAAGCATGATTATAAATGATCCTATCTTAATAGATAATTACTTTACTTGATTACACCACTCATGTTTTGCTATTGGCTATTACTAATAGTACTATAAGAGAGATTACTGCCATTGGCTGTTATTGATCTATGTATTTAGAACTACTATACAGAAACAAAAAATTGTACTGTATATAAGGAGGAGCTCCCACATAGTTGCTTCTCTAACAAAATATCCATCTCCGTTTTTTATATTCAAATCAGTCCTCATCAGCATGCTACTCTACCTCTACATACTTGGTTACCATCTCAAGTCTCCTATTTTAGTGAGTATTTCAACTAAGCTCATTTCCTCAACCATTTGGAGTCTCTGACTTCAAAAGTTGCACACAATGTACATGATGTGAATCCATGGATAGTGAGAGATATTCAAAAGATAACAAAATGTGATGTGAATTTGATGCTGCAGTCTTTCCTCTCAGACTACATAGTCAATAATGCTCAGACAGAGGAGGAGGCTACTCTCTTCAGCAAGTGTCTCAAAATTGTTCTTTCTATTTGTGATTCCAGTGAGCTCAAAGGACATTTGGAAGCATAGTAGAGCCTGGTATGCTTTCTGTGACCTGTCATATCTTGGCTAACTTCTACAGTTCCAGGGCCAGGAACAAGTTGGAGTTATACCCAGTCTTTGTGAGTGCTGCAAACACTATGCTTGGTCATCTTCAAACAATTGCAGTTGATGACCTCTGAGATGCTTTTGACAAATCTTCCAGCAAACTTGCTTTCCACATCAATGATGACAGGATGATAGGACAGGACTACATAGGGGAGCATTCCATTTGCAAACCCAATGTTGTACTTGTGTCTGAACCTTCTGGCAACAATGATCACTCTGAGGTTATTAGTCAGAAATGCAAGTCTATTGAATGGTGAAACATCCATACTGTTTTAGAGTTCAAGTACAAGAAGGGTTGGGCTAAGGACCCCCTTGCTAAGTACCCAAGCAATTACTGTGGGCCCACCATAACTTGCAGGCACATTTCAGTGAACCCTTTCAATAACATTGAACCAGACATGACATCTTTGGTAACTGACTACTTACAGGAATCTGAATGTAAGTGAATGATTTTAACCCATTATATTGATGCTGATAGGTGTGTAGTCCAAAGTGGAAGCCATCAAATCAAGGAGCTTGATTCTACTACCTCAGCAAACAAAATAACAATACTTCACAGCTATGGAAAGAAAAGGGCCATAGGGGCTGATAGCTGGTCTTAGCAAGGGCTCAGTAGGCAGTTGGATCAAAAGTCTCAGTCTTGTTCCAAATGGCTGAAGATGGGAGCCTCCCAACCTAGCCCAAACATAATTCACCCTGCTGTCCAAGTCAGGATATATGGGGCTAAGTTATTTGCATCTCATGCTGGTTGAGAGCATGCCATCTGTCTGCTTATAATAGGTTCATGGTTGTCCTCTTTGGTGTATGTATATAACTTGACCTGTATTGTGGCAGAGGATTACCTATACATTTGGTGCTATGATTGTCAAGACACAATCCAGTGTTTTGCACTGAATTTAATTCAAGACCTCCCTCATTTCCTCATACTCCTTCTGCCTATACAGTGTTTCCAGAATCACAACTGGAGTTTGAACCCTAACATTGATCCTGACTTCAGTGCACTCCCCATGCCTTCTTCAGATTCCCCAACTTTCTCAACAATGTACATTGATGACCCAGAAAAAGGCCAAGTCAACATCATGCTGATCTGGTCCTCCAGCAAGCAACTCTGTCACTATGGTCTCAAAAGACAAGCTACCAATATCTTTTCCACCACCAGCAAGACACTCCAACTAACAGAAGAATGCATCTTTAAGCTCTACTGGGGTGAAGAGACTCACATGAGTGAGACAGAAATATTGGAGAAAGTCTATG
>JBBPTF010000075.1:1834-28194 GCA_038094015.1 Phylloporus cf. gajari | reverse complement strand
CGCTCTGCCACCATTATCTCAACACCTTGTTCTTATCACGTCCCTTTCATCATCACAGTGGACGCACTCCAAGCTCGTCTTCGCAGCCACTCTCCCACCAAAGCAGTTGAGCTTCTTGAACATGGTCGTGGTGCCTTTTGGAGTAGCTCACTCGTCTCCGTTATCCACTTGATGATGCCATCATATCGGGATCTAATAGAATGTGTTGGCGGATGGGTTCACCCGTCTTACCTCACTCATTTGCATGCCGCTAGCCCAGACCAGCACGACCAGGTTTGGGCCATCAACCTTCAGCTGAAAAAGTGGCGTCCAATACTCGCGGGCTGCCAGACCTCTCTCTATTTCTTCTTCCCTCGCCGTTCTTGGACCTCCCGGAACGTATGGACTTGTCATCACCGCGAATGCCAGCAGGTGGGTGCCCTATTTTTGAGTTTTCGCTTTTCCTCTGCATGTTGCCAAGAAAATATTTCGGATCTTCATACCATCCTAAGCCACAACCTTGACCGCCCTCATTCGTCCCAGATGGCCACATCCAGAGCTAGAGAAGAAGTGTTTCATTGACATTGGTCAAGCACGAGCCGTGCCGAGCTGGCAAATATCCAACGGCACGTCAAATCCGTCGCTACTTTCACGCGCATCAAAGGAAGTACCAGTGATAGGCTGAGCAAGAACGAGTGGGTACACTCTGCTTGCCATGGACTCTCGCACCTGGAGTCGCCATCTGTGTCTCCATTTGCCCTCCTTGGTATAACCCAGAGAATCATCCAGTCCCTCGTACAATCCGGGATTAGCGTACCTATCCGCTTGTCGTCGGAGACGCAGAAAATCTAGACGAGGTGATCCGTCTCGTATCTGCAATGCAGTTCACCGGGTTTCGTTCTGTCATCGGGACCATGTAGTCTGAGTGAGTCTCCTACGACCAAGGTTGCGTCAACATTCTACAAGTGCATGGTGGGCGGGTCTGGGTGTCTGGATGAAACCGGTGTAGTGTGGACGTTGTGAAAGACGCTAAAGACGGTTGATATACCCCCGGACCAACGTATTCTTTGTATACATCTTGCCCAACTTCAAAATATCAGCGATCGACCTTGTTCTCGAGTTCGCTTTGTGGCCATTACTGTACCACATTCTACCTCTTGATTATCAGAGGCCATCATCAGTCTGAGTTCAAATGAGCGACCCAAGTGCCTAACACCGAAGTCGGGGTCCGAGAGGTCGCCTTTGCATTGTTCCTCAATTTCCATGCATGGCAAGCTGATTGAGCCCTTGGTTAAAAGTTGGCTAGGAAATACAACAGGTACTAGAACATAGGGAATAACGTCACAAATGTTAGTAAAACAACAGGTAAAATTGAAGATACAATATAGATCGGTGCGGTTCAAACACGGCTACATATATAATCCAAGCTTTCTCAAGGTTTGTTCCCATATCCTCGGACTCCCAGGTGCTCGATAGCCCTCCTCTTCTGCACTCGATGAATGAAAAGTGCCTGGCATCTTTAGCTCCGACTCGTCACTACCCACGGTCTGGGATTGAGGTATTTCCGCGTGATCCGGAGCCACATCCTGAGCTGGAAGCGACTCGGACTCGGGCTCCTTCGTCTCCAATCCGGCCGACTGGCCCAAGCTGTGTTCTATCTGACCCCCAGCTGGCGCGCTCAACGGCGTCTCGCCGTCAACGTTGTCCTTCAAGTCGGGCGGACCGGCTCCCGTCAAGGATTCGTCAGAAGAAGATGAAACCTCCACCTTACCCTTTTCCTCTGTCTCTTCTCCCTCGGGTCCAGTAATCTTGACGTTGATGTTACTTCCAGGGTCGGAACTCCCGAGACTCAGTTTCGTGAACGACTCTGAAACATCGGTTGGGCTTCCATCGTGGGAGGGAGCATCGCTACTGATAGCCTCGACCTCAGAACAACGATGGTCCTGTCCCCATCCTCCGCTGGCGGTGCTCGATGCGCTCGATGCCCTAGAATGTCTGCCAAAGCGGTGCACAGCACGTGCAGAAGCGATCGCGGAGCGCCATCGCTTTCGGGGGTCAAAGTGGTCGCGTAAGCCAACACCGACATCGTGCTCCGAGGATGCTTCGTGCGCTGTCAGCCACTGAACATACCCACGTCGTAAGTGAAACCATGTCATGAACGTTGGTGAAACAGAAACTTACGTGATTCTGATAGGCTTCCTGTGCAGTAGGTCGTTGCGCCGGATCCGGGTTCAGTAGGAGCTTGATAAAAATTTTGGCTGCGCATACGTCAATCACAAGGATATTCGAAAGACGTGCGACACTCCACCTTCATCGGAAACTTTTGACCAATAACGATCATGGAACTCGATCCTGGCCTCCGTGGTCTCACGGATCATTTCCCTGGTATCTTCCGCTCTGAAGGGCGAGTAACCGCACAGCAAGACATAAGTAATTACGCTAAGTGGCATCAGGTTATCAGTGGCGTTAACTATGCAGTACAGAATACTCACCCCGTGGACCAGACATCAACCGCCTTGCTGTGCCCAGCCTTGTTCAAAACTTCGGGCGCTACATAGCCGAAACTACCCGCCAGTGAATGCAACTGCTCCTCGGGCGAATGCAAGTGTTTCGCACTGTCAGTGTATCCCCTTTGTGAGTCATTCACACCAAGAAGGGAGAGGGGACGCACATTCCAAAATCGGCGATGACGATGTCACTATTCGGATCCTTGGTTCGATAAAGAATATTTTCGGGTCTATGGTTTTCACGTTACATATGGCATACAACAAGTGAAATCGCTTACTTGAGGTCACGGTGGACGATATCGTGATCGTGAAGGTATTTTACTCCTGACAATACAGACCTACAACATTCCGTACGGATCTTAATGCTGTGGTACACATTCTGATCGAAGATGACATACCTAATAACTGATACAGCATCTTTCTCTGTAAATTTACCCCTTTGCAGTATCCGCCCGAAAAGCTCGCCACCAGTGGCAAGCTCAAAAGAGAGATAATATTTACTCCTAGACTCGAACCAGTCGTAGAATTTCACCTGGAACACATTGGACAGCAATCAGTCAGCATTTCTGAGGGAGAAAGATGGGGAAAAACGGACGATATTCGGGTGATCCAGACCCTTCAAGACTTCCATTTCGCCCCACACAGCTTCTTCGTTTCCTTTGACTTTCTTCTTTGGGATCACCTTGAGTGCAACCTCCTTCGTGATCACTGCACGATGATTTGGTGAAGAGAAGCCAGAACTTCTGTGCAAGGCTGCACTAAAGAGGGGTATCGTCGAGTGGCCATGAGGAGGCTCGACTGGACTTGGACCAGAAGAGGCAGGTGCACCCTGCCGGGCAATGTCCATTTGTTCAGCAGGAACATGCCAGGTTGCTCTCTATCGTGCACGACAAAAAAATCAGTGGTCGAACGACAGTAGACACGGAGAGCGAAACCCGGCCTCGAGGATTCACAGCTCACCACGACCTTTCCAAACGTGCCAGTACCAAGCTCGTCATGTACCTCATATAGTTGCTTCTTGACAAAGCTGGGTGGTTGGGGTAAGAGTGCGTCTTTTAGCGAGAGATGCTTCAATGTCATGTTTCGAAGTTTCGTGTGTCGAAAGTAAGTCAGTGGAACAAGGGGCTATGAACTCCCTGAATGAAGCAAGTATTGGAGTCTTCGAGATATCAGCTGGTCGCGCCTAGATGGTTGGTGGTGAATGTTGTGGAGCGAACAAGACTTGCTGTTCAATGTCGGTGCGGTAATTGCAACAATAGATGCACAGCTTGACGATCCTTCTTTGTGCCGGATATCTTATCAGCGATACAATGATTGCCACATGCGCCAACGAAAGATACAAAACATTGATACGGAAGCTAGACAAAATACAAGAGACAGTGCCTTCTCAAATCGCGCAAGTGTCCAGCATTTTCGACCGTCTTCACTTCAAGCGAATTGCACCACCCCAAAAATGATCCCTGTCAACATCCAGAGATTCCAGTTGCTAACTTCTCTCCCTGCCGCCCTAGAAACGGTCGTTGGAGTAGGCGTAGATTCAACTGGCCCGGTCTGAGTAGCATGCGCGGCGACTGATGTCGCCGAGGCAAAACTATTGTCAAGGTGAGCACACTTAGAGAATGTTGATTGATGGGGTAGCCTACGCAGAACTCGCGAGTGCGGCATTGGAATTTGTGTTCAGCATCACACCATCGACAACGTAAACAACACCATTGGATGCCAAAATGTTCCTCTGCAAGATCTGGACCTGATTGGATCCTCCCACGGATACAAAAAGACCCGTGGAGTTGGAAACGAAAATGTAACGCTGACCACCTGCTGATACGATGGTGGTCTGATTAGATATTTCGGTGGAATATAGCGTTGTTCCGTTGATGACCTGTTCGATGTAAATACTAATTATCTACTCAGAACGCGCGAGGGAGAGACAAACGTGGTTCGAGACAACGTCGAGAAGTTCTGCCGAGTTATTCGAAATGCCAGCAAGGGAACTCTGTGCGGCTTGTACACCTGCATTGTTCGGTGCAAACAGAGTGATACCGTGTGCCGAACTTATTAAGTCGAGAAGCGAGATTCCATTAGGGGTAGTCGTAGACTGGAGAATAGATGCGGTAGATGTAAGGTCATATGAGGCATTATTCAAAATCGTGGAAATGTTGGGAGGAGGGATAAGCACAGAGTCGATAGCTAAAATCGCAGAGTCGTTGACAAATGTCGTGTTTGCGACCGTGATATTCGACCTGAAATGGAGGAAGTCAGAGAAAGGAAAGCCCACGCAACATGAATTACCCTTGATTCTGTACAAACAACGTTCCGTTATCGAACTTGGACCATACAAGAACCTGCGACCGGTTTCCCTCAAGCATGACAAGGTCCGAGGCATTGAGAAGGGTACGACCAATTGTCACATTGGGGTATGTCTGCGTTTGGTTGATGAAATCGCTCGAGACGATGTGGTAAGCGATGAGATCTGCAAAGGAGGTGGAGTTGTTGATGACACCAGACCCCACGCTAGATACTGAAGAAGTCATAAGATCGCGTGGATGGGGTTCTTTGCAAGCGACAAACAGGCATGGTCTGAGGGGCCAAAAATAATCTTGTTCCCTTGAGATAGTTCAGTAAGAATGTATTGACCAGAAGTACCATTCAACGACGCTGTATCGGCGGCAAGTTGGTCAAGACCGCTTGCATTGAATGCCTGTAGGATTCCAGGCGCAAGACACTGCGCAAATGCGACAGGAATAAAGACTAATGCTGCGAGAGATAGTGTGCTGATGAACATGGTGAGCGAAGACGCAAGCACAATAAAATTAGGGGCTAATTCAGCAAGCGCAAGCTTTCCCAATGACGCAATGCGCAGTAGTTGGTGACAAGGAAATTTGATCGACCCGCTTGCAACCATGTTTAGGAGACCGAGTCAGCAGGCGCCCAATTTGTTAACTTCGTCTCATGAGTGACTGTATTTCAGCTAAAGATTGGGTCGAACCGATCTCTCACCTTAGCGTGCCTCCCGATCCTTTTGCTCGATTTAAAAAAAAAAATCATCACCTTCCATATAGTAAGCAATTCTATGTATTGCCACTATCCAATGTGTGCAACAGATAGGATTGGCTTCCGAACCAAACCTTGGGAGTCGCTGGAAGAGTCATTATGTCGGAGAGAAAAGGAGTTACCTGTTTCGGAATCCGGCGAATGCCGGCCGACTAGCGCACACCAAATTCTGTTTACACCCTACACCATTGGAAAGAGCTTAAAAACCATCAATGGCACGCCGCGCACCACCTCAGAATGCAGCCATCTTTGGCGTACCGCCGCCCCCACGACGCGCTATCAATGATCCCAACGATTCGGCGTTCTCCCGTTTCATCCGGGAAGAAGTGTTTGCGCCCGAAAAGCTCGTAGGAAACGTGAACATATTCACGGCAGTGGGTTTATTTGCGGCTGGGGTATTTGCAGTCAGGACTTGGGGAGACCTTCTAGTACCTGCGTAGTTGGGGCTTATATGGTGACCAAGTCTTTTGACCTTCTACGATGGCTCGTCATGTGAGTTTCATACCTTTATTGATTCCCAAGAGGTTCTGAACCAATTTTACGCAGGGCCTATTGTAGTTTTGCGCAGTGCAGTCATCCTTCTACATAAAACGATAGCCATGTCCCCAACGTATTGTTGTCCTCAAGCTAGAGAGGACTAATATATGATACAACCGTGCCTGCGTGTTCTTCGTGCAGCTTTGATTCTAGAATTGACTGTTTTTGACAGACCCTGGTAAATTTAGTTAGCAACCCGTGCTTTTGTGGTCGATGAATAATGTAAGTCCACCAGGCCTACCCATAGTGAGCTCTGGACTTTCGAGAGTTCGGGTTTGTGCAACACCGTCGGCCCGATGTCAGTGCCGGTACCTTTCTGACATCGGTAATTTGCGAACAATAATTGGTCTGCCGTAGCGACGATTGAATTGCTTATATCACAGAAATCGATTCCGGGCGTAGTGAGGTTTGGTGGTCCAATTTATTCCTCCCAGCCTCGAACCTTGTTCTAGCAGACACTCACCTTATTACTGGACCCGAAATGCCCTCCGAACTCAGACGACGACCGTACGGTATGTTTCACATGTGCCATCTTGCAGCACGAACCTCGCTCACACGTTGAACTCGGCCCAGACGAAGCATGCAAAAATTGGCATCAATGCCCTTTTGTTCTTGCGGTCCAGACCAGCCGTGAGTGCCGGATGATTATTTTATTATCCATACATAAAAACGCCCATTAATGGTCGAGACCATTTTATTTTCCGTTTGCGACCTGCTGACTCACCACAGCGCGCTCAAGGCACCTTTGGTGGCTTGGAGCGCACGCTGACACGCAAACGCCCCGTGGTTGCAACCTGTTTTGCCCTTCCGCTTCAGCAGGATTCGCTTTCCTCTCTCTTGGCAGTGTCACAGCTCTGAGCGATTTTCCGATCTCATCCTTGCGCTTGAATTCGTTTGCTGGCCGTAAGGTTAGATTATAGCTGTTGTGCCATCACATACAGTGAGCTAATGCGATTTCCCAGATCCTGAATTCACACAAAGAAAAAAAGATAACCGACCGCAGCATGATGGATAGACAGGCCTCGTGTATCGAGCCTCATATCTCCTTTGATCGTGGCGTTAGTGACCGCATGGGACAGCCTTCTATCAAGATTTCAATCGTCTTCAGTGCTGTAGTTCCGAATAATCTTCGGATCACCCCGAGGAATGTACGCCGTCGTTTTGCTTGCCTTAATTATCCGTGTTGTTCACTTACACATGCTGCATCCACGTTTCCCGTTCAAGTTTCACCGCGGGGGAGACAAGGGGCACGGGAAAGTCATATGCGTCTAAAACGCATTGTCAAGGGACCATGCTTACGCAGCGTGCAGGATCAGGGCGACTACCATCCTTGCACGACGGTTCATCTTCGGGCTGTATTGTCGAGGGACGTGCTATTGGCCAGAAACTGAAGATCGTCCACTCTCCGAGTGCGTGTACCGAGTCTTGCTGTTTATTCCCGTCCCAACGCCGAAATAATCCCTAGCCTCGGACTTCGTCAACATACCGTTCGAACGGGATTGGCCCGCCATAAAGTTGGGGCCAGGGTCCGACGTGCTCGCCCGGGCGATCATGCCCAATGACACTTCACTGTACCGTGGGTGTACTGGTAGAACCACGGCCTTCGGTAGATGCCAAGCACAGCAAGACGGCCGCCCGCTAACCGCATGTTGGTATATTGGCTTAAGGCCCTTTGCCCCCGCTACCCACACCCACTGGATCCCGAGGTCCAAATTCGATCTGTACGATCGGTGGATTACCGCACTCACCGCAATTTTTTAATGTTTCATGACGAAGCAGGAGAAGCAACAATGGTTCTCGAACAACACGGCGATGAAGAGGAGGGTTGTATCTGCTCGCCGTCGTCCGTGGGCTAGGAGCGACTACACCGAGCGTCGGTGCTCTCTACACGCTGGTGGCCTAGCCCTGATCGCCGTCCGACGTTCGCTCGAACGATCGTCGGTCCCCATGTTAGGAAGGCCAAGTCTATAAAACAACTCCGTGAACCAAAAACGACAAGGGCAGTTAGTCGGATGACGGCAGGGTTATGATTTGGCGTAGTTAAAATACAGTTGCGGGATGGACGAGCAAAACAGCGACGATAGCAAAACTAAAAAAAGGAGGAAACATAGTGTGCGTAATGAGAATCAATGTATGAGTGTCCCAATGCCAGAATTCTATGACGATAAAACAGTCCTGCTTCTAGACGTCCTATCTCTCTCTTGGCAGGTACCGCATGTGCGAAGATTCTCCCTCACCAGCGAGGGTAGGCGGATTGGTAGGCTGTGCTTGAGGGTAAGCAGACATGGGTTGACCGGAAGAAAGGACATGGGGAACACCCCTCGCCTGTGGCTGATACGAGGCAGTAGCGGTAGACGAACTGAATGGCTGTTGCAGGGGCGGGTACGAGCGCCCTGAAATTGGAATATTTCCCGCCATCGGTGTGACGACGCCATACGGATGAGACGGAATCGAAACAGGCTGAACAGAAGACGACGGGAAGCCCTCCCGGGAACTACTCTGAGGGGGATAGTATGGCGAAGTAAGGGTCGGGAAACCGTAGTTGGCAGGTGATGCCCCCGAGGAGCTAGATGAGGGAATTCCCTCCGATCCGCTTGTATTGGTCCAGCCATGCGACGACGCCACAGCCTGGGGATACCCACGGTGCCTGTCATCCACACCCAAATCATGACTACTCTGTGACCATGCCTGCATCGGCATCCTGCCTTGGTCATCCCTCGCATTAGGCCACACTTCCGCGGAGGGAGTTGACTCTGAATAGTACGACGACGGCGATGGATGATGGTGATGTTGAGAGGATGTGTATGGATGATAATAACCCGCACTGTGCTCTGATCCGCGAGTAGCAGATGGTATACTCGACACCATGCCTGTATCGGGTGTGTTACGACTAGGGCGAGAAATATAAGGGACCCTCGTGTCAAGGGAACGATAGGGGGAATCGGGCGGATGGTAGCTGGACGCTCGCGACTGATTGATTGGATATGTACCGCCTGACGTGTCCGCGGGCAAGCTTGCATACCGAGCATCTGACTCCTGCGCACCGGCATGGGGATCGTCCAAGTCAGCCATGTCTACTGGAGATGTGTCACTGTAATCTGCAGTTACCGAACAATCATCTACGGGCTCCGAACTAGATGCATGCTCTGCAGGCATCCCAGGAGAAGGATCAGGTTTGCGGCGTTTCCGGCTGTTATTCGGTCGCCTCTTGTACACGTAGTCCGGGTACTTCTGGTTGAAATTATCTTTGAGTATTTTGGCTTGATCGAGATAGAACTGTTTCTCGGACTGGATGGTCACAAAAATGATAGTTAGAACCCTGACGACGGATGTGTAGTAAGGCCCGAACCAAGCTCATCCCGTTCCATTCGCGACTGAGAATTTTGCTCACTTCACCAGTGCGCATCGCTTGGTTTTCTGTGGCAACCTGCGGCCGACGTCTACGAGCGAATATCATAAATGCGTTCATGGGTCGCTTGGGGGTACCGTCGGCGTTCAGTGTTTGGGAAGTCAAAGCAGCGTCCTCTGTAAAGAGGTGAAATATTGACATGACGAGGACGCAGTGAACGCACCCTCTATATCGAGCTCCGTTTTGTGTGGTTCGGAGTAGGGGTAATACGAGCCGTCGTCGTCCGACTCCGAAGGGGATGTACGGTCATGCCACGACACGGATTGTTGTGCCACAGCATGGTGATAACCTTGGTAATCAGGGTGGTAGCCTTGCATGCCAATGAAAGCGACGAGTACACAAAGCTACTCCAGGTGGAAGGGCGGGATGTATATGACAAGTTCGAAGGTGTAAGTCTGCTAGTGTGCAGGTCAGTGATCGGCAGGGAAGTGTGGTCGGATAACAAACTGGGCTGGTTGGGACTCGACCTCAAAAGGATGGATCCACTTTTGGGAGGGCTCCAGAGTTTTCTAGGAAGGGTTTGTTGACGTGCGGTAGTAAACAAAAGCATGGCGGGGTAGACGGCAGCAGGCACTGGCAAATTTAGTCTGATCATACATGGAGAGTAAACCTTGGTCCACGGGTTCGCGGAGCTCTGCTCCTGGCTATGACACCGCTTGTGTTACGATTGATACCGAGCGCTCACGGGAACACTTCCTAACCCAAAGCACAGACACGCTTCTGCCCTAGAGGGATCACCAAGGACATGTCAAACGTTCTGGTCGTTCAGCCCGATCTTTGATCGAGTTCTGCTTCTTATTTACGACAACCACGATTGAGTTCTCTTCAGGGCTGGGCTAGATCATAATGCACATAGAGCATCCTTTTTTGCGCTCAGGCTCCCGAAGGTATGATGGGTGTTACCGGGACTCGTAAGGCTATACTCATGGTGAATGGCGCAAGTGATGCCAAGTCCCAGATCAACGACCCGTGCAATTTGTGGGGGCTGTACTTGTTACCAGATGAGTCGAGCGCGCTCTGCCTGCTACAAAGAAAATTTTGACCTGTGTAACGTGCCTCTAGTTAACGTTCACCACGGCATTGGACCACGAGTTCTCGGTCCCCGCCGCCGCGTAAGGAGCCGGGGCGGAGATTGCTGTGACTGTCGTGGGGGGTGTGGTGGACTCACCTTCACAGAGAAACAAGCCGTCTGGACCCTCATATTTTCGCACATTAACTGAGTGAAGTGTGCACTCTAAGATTGTCAGTTCGGACCCGCCAATGGCATATTGCTTCACACACCAGCGGACATTGCATGAATTCCGATTCGGAGACTTCCGACACGAGTCTCAACTCGCTAGCTTTGCTCAAGGTATTATTGTCCTGCATCTATCATGCCTACGGGCCCAATCATGATTTATCGAGAGAAAATCTACCTCAGGGAGCACCCTAAATCCTTAAGGTTTTCGTCCGCAAGGATCATTATGTATCGTTGCTTCCGATCAAAAGAATCGCGATGTACATATTGGGTATGTAACATAAATTCCCAGACACACCATTGTAGCTCATGTACTAATCGTGCACATCTGGCAGCATGGTGACAACGTTACAGGAGTGACAGCAGAGCTAGAATCCAGCAATTGCTTCCTGCCCCTTGGAACCTTGTTCCATGCTGCAACCAAACCATGATCGTAAGCACTGGCAGATTTGCAGGCTTCAATGAAGTGCAATCATCATAATTTGAAATACTGCAACTGTTCTCAGAAGGCCCACTCATTTTGGGAGATATGGAGTTGTCGAAACAGGTGCCGTGTTTAATTCCGTCGTGTCGAATGTCATAACAACACAAGCCTCGCTTACTGATCAGATCGTATCATTATGTATGCGGGCTGGCGTGACCCACCTTAACGCACGAGGTCCAAATGATTTCCGTCAGAAGCCTACTCTAATCACTGATATCTACGCGTGTTACAAGAACCTCAGTTGAAAAACAAGCGTCAATGAAGAAGACGGAGGCTCTATGTCTATATTGCAGTACACGAGGGACTGAAACAAATCAGATTCCTCATATGCCCGTGGATCCACGGATGTAGGCGCAGCATCGCTGACGACACGGTACCTTGTGAGTGTCATGGTTGGTTCCCAGATTGCTTCATTGGCATGAAAAACTTGACCTGGCGAAGCATCCTCGCAGTCAAGAGAAGAACAGAAGGCCAACGAAAATGAATGCGTCTCAGAAGCACTCAGAACGCGTTTTAAGGTGTACGGTGGTGGCGTGTAACTCCATCTGCGGCGACTTGGTTTCTTCTCTCAAGGGAGATGGGCCATCCTCACAAGAATTTGGAGATGAATTCCTTGCACCAGTGACGTAACGTATCATTCTGCCTTATATAGCGAGGGTCAATATGTCGTGGGCGATTTGAAAGAACAGGCCCGCATGCAAATGGTCAAGTGCAATAATTCAATCATTAGTACTTGTATGAAACATAAATCCTATGGTATGCTGTTGGTCGTTTGGTGGCCTAGCGAACCAAAATTGAGTATCTAGTTTCAGAAACTTCGGTGGGGCAGGGAAACACTTGATGAAAAAACACGTTTGTCCATGTATACCTGGTACTGTAGCCGAACGACTATCTGTCTCCTTGTCGAAAGAATTAACCAATCCTTCCTTCGTTTGAACGAGAATGGTGGAATTTGGGGTGACAATTACCATCAATCAACACGAGTGCTCGGACTCCTAAATAGCTGCGGATCGGTGTGCCAGCCTCACCCCCCATAGACGCTGACTCCTGAGGTGCTCGTGGGTTAGAGTGGGGGAAGGGTGGACAAATATTGAATTAACAGGTCGGATATGTAGTTGTTTATCAGAAGATCTCATCTTTTGGCCATCTCCGTTGAAGCTGGGTTATTCCGGCGATCAGAGAACACGGAAGCATTTTAGTCTTGTCCCTGTCACGAGCGTGGCGTCCTTGTGAACACTGAACAAAACCCTCAGTCCAGGCTGAGGAACCCAGTGCTAGAAAGAAAAGAAAGACCTGAGTAATAGTCTGAGTTACGAACTGAGAGCGAACAAAATGCATCTCTGTACTCTTCATGATGATCCACTCAAGAGGCTAGAGTGGTGGGAGTTACAAGCTGACGTTAGGATTGCTTAGTCAGCGAAGCAAGCTGAGGTCCTTGTTCCAGTCAAACGCCTCGTGCAAACTCGGCTTCATTATCACTCCTACGTTATAGATGAAAAACACTATCACAGATGCTAGTGAGTGAATTCATGACTTACCTCCAAACGCCATCTGAGGTGAACCAGATTTTCCAAAGACTGCTAGTGGACAAGTGTATCATCTCGGAATAAAACCTGGAGAGGTGGCTAACAGGATTGTAAGGGTTTTCCCTTGGTGTCGCTGATACGCGACCAAAGACGCTCATCAGACCGTGTTTATCTTTGGACAAGATCACTGTTGGTGCGCTTTCGCGCGCCGAGCGCATTGCGGCATATTTGGATGCATTCCCGAAGCCATTTTCATTACACTCCGAACGGGGTTTTCTTACCATCACGGGAGGGTACAGGGGTACCCCAGTGTCTATCGTGTGCATTGGTATGGGTGGACCCAATGCCGACTTTTTTATTCGTGAAGTGAGGGAGTGCCTCCAAGGCGACATGCTGGTCGTCAGGTGGGGCTGTCTCAATCTATTCATGTCACACCAAGTTGCGGCTCACACATTTTTACAAGGCTTGGTTCGTGTGGCTGCTTGACAGACTTGCCGGTCGGGTCTCTCGTTTTACCTAAGGCCAGCATCGCGGTCACAAGGAATCTAGACTTCGATTTCACAAACGGGGATCACTGGAGGGTCCCTTACACACTGAGCAAACCGGTAAGGGAATATCCTTTGATTCTACGTGTCCTTTCTCTCTGAAATCCTCGTGAAAGATACCCGCGGACGCGGATCTCGTGGTGACTGTATGTTTCACGCACCTGTGATCATTCGAAACCGACTTGACGTTCAGAGTAGCTTCAACATGCATTGGATTCCACTCGACCAGTGGACACTTCAGGCCTTGTTGTCTCCGATGTCGTGAACGCGTCTACAGATAGGTACATAGCCTTTGCTGACATTCACAACTCTTCCAGGGCGTTGATGTTATCTTGACAAGCTTTTACTCTTCTCAGGGCAGACAAACGTCATTTCAAGATTACAATTCGGGGTTGATTGAACACTTGAAGGAAACGGTTCAAGACATCGCTACGCTTGAGGTAATTCTTACGGCTTGGCGGTGATCTATTCCCTTTTCGGAGAAACTGACCAATGTACAGATGGAGACTTACTGGATTTTTCACCTTGCTGCAAGCTGGAGAGGCCTCTTGGGCTCTGAACTTGCTATTTCACGTCCAAACACTGCCATTCATAGTATGATACGCCCGCCGATCAGAGCTGCTGCCGTTCATATGGTGTACGCGGCTCGGTCTTCTCAAGAATTTATTACCTCTGAGCATGTGTCGAAACTTGAAGCGTGGTGTGGTAAGGCGATACTGGAAGCGCTTTGTGCCACAGATATCCCACAAGATGTGCGTGTTAGGGGGTACCAGTCGATGACACACATAACTAATGTCTGATCCGTGTAGCGTTTACATCCTCAGGAAGGGAGCGTTTGGGACCCGACAGGTGTTCCGCTGAAAGCAGCATTATAGAGCGCGTTTACATACCAAGAGGCTACCCCTACGGGGCATGATAAGATGTACGCACCATAGATCATACTCTTTCTCACCCATCCGCGCATGCAAGAATGTAAAATCATTCAAAACCTGACAGGTGCCGTGAAAGCAATTATGCGCCACATCTCCTTCAGAGCCAAATTGAACTATAACGCACAGAGGCTGGGTAACTATCAATCCACGTTGCCTACTCGAAGACAATTATGTGGTTACCCCGCCAATCGGCAATTATCCAAATGAGCGTGGTGCGGTGCATTCCTGATTTGGGCTTCAAGGGACCGGGAGGGGACGGAAGGCCAAGTTTCCAAACAGACGGATGCTTACGAGACCAAGCTCTCGTGCCCTCAGACCAGAGTGGATCAACCGGACATTACAAAACATCGATTACGACAAGCAGGCTGCAATGTGACGTAGTTTTTGTCAAGTGTGCCCACTTCAAGGCACGAAAACCACACGATCCACATAGGTTACCGGTCACTCATAACGATCATCGTTTTCCACCTCTCCAACCGCAGTGTTTCGTGATGAATAGTACGTGAGAAGTTTGAGTCTAATAAAGTGAGGTGGATAGGAGCGAGGGTAGATCTTGATGAAATCACTCGCGAAAGGGCACTTGAACCAACATGCTGGTAGGACGGCTTAGTTCCGGAATTATGCATCCTTTTGAGCGGCTGTATTTTTCTCTTAGCACTGCCGATGTGAAATCTCACCTTGGAGCACCGGCTGAGGCTGTCCGTCTCCGTCGCCCGGAGCGAGGATCTCCTGTGCGCTGTTGGCCGCACCGGTCGGCGTAGGCACCACAAGATAAGATGTTTTCGGTACACGTGTACAGCACACTCCGGTACAAACATGCCCTCTTGTGGGGACGTATCAGTGCATACACAGGCTCAACCAGTACGCCTAGCACTGCTTTTGCACATGTTCCCAGCAATGTCAGGGATAGGAGATCAAGGATGTGCGTCCTCAGGATTTATATACTCCTGTCTCGTCGAGTGCCGTGGCTTCTTCCACGCGCAGGGGGTGCGCTACTGAGACTCGAACCCTACTCCCTGCCCAGTGCATGCTGCTGGCCAGACGCTCAGGGTATCTCATTCCTGGCTTTGTTCCATCAACTAAACTTAAAACATTCGGCCTCCGAGCTAACGCTGCGTTCATCTAATCGTGAGTAAGTGATTCGTGCAGCGCCTTATTAGGAGGTGCTGATCGATACGTGGAGTATGTATCCCATGAGCCGAACAAACCAATCATAGATCTGTCGGCCAGATGTATTTCTGGGAATAACATCCGATGAAACGCGCTACACAAGGCCCGAGCATTCCGAGACCACCGCTGGGTTCATGTTACTTGTCATAGTGCGCAGCATGTGGCGAGGCTGGCATTTGAATTCGGAATGCGCACGCATCCAGGGAAAGTCAAGTGTTCTTGGCCGCGTGCCATAGTGTAGTGGGGGCGCATCAACTCCCGACGGGGTAGTCAATCTCCTTGTGAGGATGCAGTTTGCAGGATTCGCTGGGGTAGTTGCGGCGCTCTGGAGGGCAGATGATGTAGTCGCGCGCCAGGTGGTCGCTCGGTTTTATTCAAACGCCTGATTAGTCTCGAGCACACGGCTACTGCGCTGAACACTACAGCAGAGGAAACAGTCAGCGAGATGTCCTTGTAGAATTGTACCTATTAGAATTTGAGCTCTTTGAGCTCATATGGTCTGCCCATCACATGCTAAACGTTGCCCTACTTCAAAGGAGTATGACAACGCTCCGAATCATTCATCCCAATCAGTGCTAGTGCATATTAGGAGTCAAGAAAGCGGAGTGTTTTCGCACACGACCAGCGTTCCAAGCAAATGGTATTGAATATCATAACATTACAAGACCAGCCAATCATACCCTTAAGGACAAGGCTGCATCAACGGACTTCACAAAACATCGATAATGACGAGGAGGCTATGAGGTGCTGTAAGTACGAGCCAAGTACATGTATGTTAGACAACGAAAACTACTCACAGGGCCCACACTAGTTACCAAAGAGTCATATCAGGCGCCGGTCACCTATAAATGACCATCGTTCCCCATCTCCCCAATGACAATGCTTCATGATTGCTGATTTGCGGGCAGTCTTCCAGATGAAGACAAGCGAGTCGACTAGGATACAATGCTTCCTGCATAGGGATGAGGGTAGACCTCGATGAACCACCCGCAGAAACGTCACTTGAATCAGTGCGTTGATGTCCCAGCGTGGCTCCAGAATTGCGCCTCTTCTTGAGTGGCCGTATCTTTCGCCCTAGCACTGCAGATGCGACTACCTCGGCCTCGAGTGCCTCCGTGCGGGGTTCATCTGGGTCATCGTCCGGGGGAAGAGACCTCGCGTACACCGTCGACCACAGTGTCTTGAAGTTAAAGTCATAGCAGCTCCACAAGATAAGATCCTCCAGACGTGGGCAAACACGAACACCACAAGACTTGGAACGGACGCCTCTAGTTGCAGGGATACTTCCATATGCCTCTGCCAGCGCGTCTAATACCACATTGACTCCGGTACACGATCCCAATGTCAGTGAGAGGAGGTTGGGCATGTAGCCGAGCATCGATCTTCCGTGGCCGGGTGGGATGTCGAAACTCGATATCGATAGGTTAGTAAGGTGTGGGAGACGAGGATCTCTGAACATGGTCTCCAACCTCGGAAGGGAAGGAAAACTGGAGTCTTTGCGTAAATGCCGGCCAACGAAGGTGATATCAAGTCTAGAGAGGGAGGGGAAAAGGATTTGACGTAACGAGGAACCAAGAGTATCTTCGTTTTGGCAATTCACGTTGAGTTCTTTTAGAGCGTGAAGCACGAGTACGTTCGAGAGCGGTTCAGCTTGGATAAATGAATCCTGGTCATGCATGTGATTACCACGAAACTGGGTAACATCGACACGTTTGGTGGGAGACTGAGCAATAAAAAGATCCCAGCGTTCGAGCTCAGGGAGAATCAAGAGCGACATAAATGGAAAGACGTCCCGATGATATACGTGCTTCCACTCAAGACGCTTCAACGCTGGCAATTGAAAGGAGGTTACGACTGCTCGATTGTGTGAATCAGTGATAGCACGAGCTAACTGTCCGTTGGACGCAACTCTCGTCACCACGTCCCATATAGGAGTCACTCCGATCAAAGAAAGTTCATGGAGCTGAGGGATACGTTTCAGAAGATTGATAAGATGGGACATCTTGGGTGTATAGTGATGTGGCGGCGTGAAGTGCGATTTCTTGGGTGCGTAGGAAAGTTCGAGAGTGCAGATCTTTTGTAACAAGAAGGCAGGGAGAATTGACAAAGGCATTTGTTGCAAACGGAGATGCCTGAGCATGATCGGATTATCTGGCGAACTCTGGTCTGTTGACAGCAGATCAGAAGTGAGGAGTTGGGTGCCTTGGAAGGATGGATCAAGGGTATTAAGTGCGAGGTCCAGCGACTCCAGTTGGTGGAGGTCCCCATAAACACGGGCGATACCTGTTGTGATGTGTTCCATGCTCTTAGCGAAACCACATTCGAAGGTAAGTGAGCGGAAGTGTCGGTGCTGACAGAACAGGGTATCGATAATATTAACCAAGGTGTCTGCTTCGAGAGTCGACATGCTCGAGTTCCTGATGCCAGGAGTGGAAATGAAATTGAAGGAGATAGGTGAAGTCTCTGCACGTTGCAAGAACATGGACAAAGGCCCGGGTATCCACTGATGTGTTCGGTAGGAAATAAATGACCAGAGGCGCGACGTCCCGAGAGCGAGTTCACGCCACTTGTGGCATACATGCGAGACGAGAACTGGAGCTGGATTGTATGGTAATCCCGGGATTGTGAAGTCGGCGCTCTCATCCTCGGCGCGGATAAGGAAGATTTCAACGAGGAGTTCCGTTGGGAGCCAGTTGATGGGTTGCTTCTGGCTTTCAAGATCTGTGATCTTCGAAACCAGAGCCTCTCTTTCTCCTCTAACAGAGATTTGGAGCCTAGCCATGTCCTGCAATATGCGAGAAAAGTCATCCTCTCGCCGCTGTAGGATACTAAGCTGCGCGGTGAGGAGCTCGATCTCCCTGTCGATCATCTCCGACGTCTTTCTGGACATTCAGACAGGTAGATTCAGAGAAAGAGTGTGGCACCACCAGGAGAGATGGACAAACTGGTCGAGCAGCACAAAGATGAGGAGTTCGGAGCTTGGCGGGCTCGTGGTATACTGTTACTACGCGTTGTTTCAAGATGTTTGTCTCCTGGCGCCCTATGGCCTTCGGTGAGCAAACTGGCCGATGCTGGCCTGGTATGGCTTGCGGGACTCGGCCAACGGGAAATAATGAATAGTTGCACTCGTAGCCTCATAACTTAAGCGCATGCAAACGCTGAGTACTTGAGTCTTTGGCATTATTGTCTTTCTCATCACTGGAAGAGCCCTTGGCCCCTTGCTAGCACGAGCCCGCAGCACCAGGACTCCCCATGCCACCGGCGAAATCCCAACGCCTGAGATATTTCCAAAGAGTCGATAAGAAACTTTAGGAACGCTCAGGATCCCGCGAGTCGGAAGATTGTCACATCAGATATGGCTGCCACAGTCTTACTGGCAGCGGCGTGTGCACATTGTCACCGAGTCGAGATGAACTTGATGCAGGGTATGTACCCTAAAACTCTCTTTTTGGTTCGATTGCGTTGGTGCAACAGGCCTTTCATGTATACAGCTCTTCACAGTTTCTACAAGCACCGTACCATGAGGTCGGACGTGCCTGGTGCCCTGGCCATATGAACGCGATTAAGGCGTGGCATGGGTCTTCCACAGCACTCTGGTCGACTTTCACCGCGACGATCCTCAAAGTAGTACAATCAGGAAGAGCTTTGTGACCAACAAGTGAAAGTACAGTGTTGAAGAATCAAGCATACAAGAAAACATCATTCTACATTGAAGGAAACCAAGAGGAAGCTCATTGGCGCTTGTGTGTCCTGTGAAATAATACTCTCGCTCCTTATTCCCATCTCAGACATGTCTGCCCCGCATTCAAATCGATACACAAGTTTGAAACGATCAACTCTTCGTTTGCCGCATTGTACGTCCAACCTTCAACCGTTTCAAAATCCAGCGTGACGTTCGTTGGCTGCTGAACACCAAGAATGGTGACAGTCTCGAGTTTCTGATCGATAGAGTATTCGCCCTTGCTCTCAATTTCCAGTTTGCCATCACAGGCAGAAAAGTACAGAACTCGGTGCGCTCCAGGAGGATAGCTTTCACCGTCGTCAATGTAGGCGTCGCCCGATGCAGTACCTGCCGTGTTCAATGATACGAGGAGTGAGTAGGGCCCCTGGCGTGTCTCGTAGATCGTGTATCCAGGTTCTTGATGCAAGAGTAAAATAGAGCTATCACGGACGTGGAGGTTGATATGGCTAATGGGAGCGTTCAGTGTCGTGTTTGCACCAGGGACGACGTCAACGACTGCGTGGGTCCACCAGTCACGCCAGATGACAGTCCCTCTACCAGGGAAGATACCTTACCCAGTGAAAGTTTCAGTTGAAAGTGTGTATGGGTGAGACTAGGACGTACCATCAACTGTAGTCGCCCCGGGGGCTAACACAGGAGTGACAAGAATGTCGGCACCAATCAACCACTGTCTGTCGATGTTGAAAAGCTCTGGTTCATTGGGGAACTCATAGAACAAGGCCCGCACAGGGGGAAGACCGTTGGTAGAAGCATTGGCAAAAAGAGTATACTACCAACCGACACGTTAGTCCATCTCGAGTACAGAAAGGAGTCGCATCGCACGTACCCAGTATGGCAACAACGAGTACCTAGCAGCAATGGCAGTACGTGATGCGTTCGCGACACTATCCCATCGGTAGGGTTCCTGAGAAAGCGCTCGTATGACATTATGATTCCTATAGAATGGAGTGAAGGCAGAGAGCTGCATCCACCGGTTGCACAGCTCTTCGTCGGTATTATTGTCTGAAAAGACTTGAGTGCGACCATTCTAATTGGATGTCGCGAAGCGAAACTTACTGAAACCGCACGTATCGGCGCCAACCATGGGAATCTGGTAGATCTGGAACTGTAGAACGCCTTGAATGTTCAAGTACATGTATTTCCATTTACTGTAATTGTCCCCGAGCTAGAAAATAGATGGGAACGAATGGTACTGCCTCTGAATGACAGGGCGTACCCAGTGACCAGTCCACCTTCCGGCAGAAGGAAAGGTCGAGCGGCTAATGAGGAAAGGCCTCTTCCCTTTGAAGATGCTTTGCAGTGCGAGATGAGTAGCTTTCTCCTCCATCATTCCGAACATATTGTGGGTGTCCAGCTCGACGTAACCACCGTAGTGGGTGGCGTTTGTAGCCAGTGTAGATGTAGAGAGCGCCGGGTTACCTGAGGAACGGAAACATAAGAAAACTGAAAGATCAGGGGCGTGATAGAAGATGTTACCGTTATGAATGGCGTATGGTGGGTAGGTCAGGTTAACACTGGGCTCGCCTCCGGCACCAACACCACGTTTCGAAAGTGTCTCAGTACTTCCGGGCGGGCATGAGTTCGTCGATGTCCCATTAATCGTCATGTTGCCACTAGGCCCCCAAAGGGTTTCATTGTAGCTTCAAGCGGAAGTTGATCGTCAGTATGTTTTGTAGTATGGAGTCAGGCTAGGATATTCACCATTCGGGGTAGCCAGTGACAGGAAAGGTACTGATTGGTTGTAATCCTGAGAGATTCGCTCCCGTCCCACTAAATTTTGAATAAACTCCGACCATACTTCATCACAGAAACTGCCTTACCAGGAGTAGCTGCAGAGTGCACTAACTTCATTCATATCTAGCCAAATTCCAGAGAAGTTGACCCCGAGTTTAGTCCAATTCCTCAATGTGTCTGTCCACCAGGCCAGCGTATTCTTTGCAAACCAGTCTGGAAATACTGTATAACCTGGCCAGAGCTGTCCAATGTAAAGGGATCCATCAGGGTTCTTGATGAACGTATCCCTGTACAGAATAAGATAGCACATATTACCCAAAAAACGACAAACATACTCAGTAACTCCTTGTGAGAATGGATAATACTTGCACCAGTTAGTCGGTGGATGCCACAGCGGTAAGAGACAGAACTCACCACATCAGTTGCGTTGACGGTAACTGGGAGACCTGAATCCACAATCGGAATGACTTCGGAACTGTTCAATACACAATGAACACCATTCGACATGAGTGAGACTCACAATGTTGGTGGTTGGCAGTCTAGTGAAGTAAATGAGTCACTTAATTTACAGTAGGTTAGAAGACCAACCAATTGCTCGATGAATTGTCGAACTTCTTCTGCAGGAAACCTCACAGGATCAGTTGTAAAGTCGCGGTATGCATGAAATAAGTCGATATCATTCCATTGAACTGACATCTCGTTTAGCTGAAGGCTAATCAGTGCAAGACAAGACTCACCTTCGAGAGGGATATTCGCAGCGCGCATCGCGGCAACGTTTGCTATGTCTTCACTAATATTGGCATAGCCATATCTTGGAAACCCTGATTAGTCTCTAACCAGCTAGGCTGGATGGGGTGATCTACCTGCACAGGTGAAATCCAAAGCCCCAAGCTGGCTGCCACATGGGATAACCAATTGTCGCTCCGTATTGGGCGATCACTTCAACGTCCGTCGGCCCAGAAAAAAAGTAGAAGTCAAGAATTCCCCCAATGAGACGATACTCGATCAAGGATACCTGCGAGTTAGGCGGGGTTTGCAAGATAATATCAGAGCCTGCAGAGCTACAAAATAGTCAAAACGTAGTCATAGGACCGTACTTAAGCTTGGTTACCTAAGGAGTAAAACCCCAGATGACGAGGACGTGTTGGTGGTCTCATCGAAGCGATGCTCCAGATAGATGGGATGTGAGCCATACCTTCGGTGCGTCAGTCACATGTCCCTGTCGTTTCCATGATCTTACATGTTCGCGTCAATAGGATCTTGGGCATCGCGAGCCCAGTGAGTTTGGATAGTACCGACACCGCCATCCGTGCCTATATCACGTCGGAAACCACTGCTTGCGATTACCTCCCCCAGTCCATAGACGTTTGTTCCGTACGGAAGGGCGGACGTAACCTAATCATAGGATAGCATCTTGCAATGTATCTCGAGGATCAGAGTAACTTACCTGAAGATACTGATCCTCGAATACCAATGGGAACCCATCGAACGCTGTCCTAGGGTCGGAGGGGTTAAAAGGCGGTATAGGTGTCGGTGGAAGCGAAGTAATTCGGGTATCAAATATGGGCATTGCATCCGGGTCCGAGCGACGCGTGATCCAAAAGGCGAATGGTGACGAGTCGTAGTTAAATATAAGGTCCGACGTCCCTTTGCACGATTCGGTTGGAGCAGCTGGGCGTTCAATAACGGACTCGGGAATCGTGAATTGCTGGTTTGCTGTATCATATATTTTGACATGTAGGCTACGCACAAACCATTGAGCACCGACGGATTCGAACGAATACGTGAAAGAGACTCACGTCGTCTGGGATTGGTAGGTAACTTGAATGGTAAGATCTGCTATATCCGTGCCATATGCGTTACAAGGCGTGCCCGCCAGCGTCAAACGAGCAGTCAGACCATGCTCAGACTCGGACAGAGACCCTAGTGTGTAACCTTGGAGCACATTGGGGTGCTGTTCATGGTATATGTTCAAAAAGGCGACATACCTGGGCAGCTGGTGACATTCATCGAATGCGTGACATCGTCAGCGGATTCTCGTTGCAACAGCAAGGAAGGGTCAGCCCATGCCCGCGTGGTGGTGAGCCAAAGCCCACTCAGTACCACAAACAGCGTCATCATGATGGTATAGTGGAACCCAAGGTGGTACTTATAAGAAGGTTCGCTCTCTACCCAGAGAGCCTCTCCGACCGTAATGGGTATCGGCGATATGATATAATGCGCATCTAGAACTTCCGCTCGATACACACACTTCGCAGTGACGGCGTATGGTAACATCTGATCTCCAAGGTCTGGTCGATTGGAGAGTCTAGACTCCACGGAGAACACGACACATCGTCATAGTGAACACGTTCAAAGGTTTACACAAGTGGAGTGGATTTGAGTCGGCTTATTAGCGAGCAATACGAAAGACCAATTTAGCTTGGGGGATGAATAGAATTCGCGAGGTAGAGCGCGGCCTAGAAGCAACGGAGTTGAGCATTCTTCCGATTACCGGAGATGACGTACGTACTGTCGTTGCGTGCGTGACCAAGGGGAGGGCCAACCCATACAGAGGAAATTGAAGACGGGTGACAAGAGTTCACGCGGCTTTCTACTGAGTAACTTCATAGCATGAAAACCAGACGTCAATGACTTCAACGGATTTGTACAAAGTAAGACAGCTCCGAGCTGGGACATGGTACTTACCTGAGGCACTATCTCTGTATGTGTTTTGATCCTAGGATGTTCTTGCCAAAGAATCCCTCGGGAAAACTTTTTTTTCCTGTAGAAACATTGAACTTGAAAATAATCGACGGCCCCAGACTCACTGATGTTGTGGAAAAAAAGTCTTACGATCGCAAAAGGAGCACTTCTAATCTAATACCTGACGCGTTGCGCTGAGTGTGCTGCTAAGATTCATAGCCAGAGTCATAAACATGCTCGTTAAGCACGGTACAGTGATACATAAGCCGCCTTGGGCCGGCCCTGCTATCCCATTAGATAAACGCCCTAAATACGACAGGCCAGCGGCCGCAAAGGACAGTCGGAGAACGGAGAACTTACCAAATCTCCCTGATGCTCGAGTTCCATAGGTGACAAATTTAATGCTGAACTCACCGCTGACTTCATTACGTCACCACTTTACTCTTTTCCCCTGAGGCATCGCCATTTCTTGCCGTTAAGGGCAGGTCAATGATGGTGTTGATGGTAATGGCTTATTGATTGGTCCTGGCGGCGTTTCTCCTTGCGTTGTGGTCCACTTTTTCTCCGCAGGGTAGACGACATGGCCACCAAGACTTATTCCTGGATTGCGATCTGGTTCCTCTTGTCTGCTCCAATCATCATCTGGGATGCAGGGTACTGCTTTTTCAGGCATGTCTTATAATCCATGTTACCCGTGGAGTATCTTATCTAGCCTGCGAAATGGGCCGCGTTCGATGGTGGGAGGAGACCTCCACTGGCTTTGGGAACCGTACACTTTATACCAAGAAATTGATTATGTGTGCTCAATTCCCTCGTCGATGAGATACCCACTTATAATGCAATAGGTATATGGCGTGAAAGCCTTGGAGGAAAACAGTGGGGCCCCCAACGCACTAGGTAAGCATTTTTCTAGTTGGCTCAGCTCTGTGTCACTTCCGTTTCCTCTTACAAGCTCTACTTAATGTTGTGGAGACAACACTCAACCTTGCCTATGTATACCTCGCACATGTGTCCAACTGGCCAGGTGCACCTTTGGTCGGGTTTACTTCGGCAACGATGACACTTTCTAAGACGGTGCTATACTTGGCCCAAGAGTTCTATTGTGGTGGGTGTGCCGTTGGACACAACACGTTGAATGACATGGTGTCCTATTGGATAATACCAAACGCGTACGTAACCTTTTGGCACCTTGGCCCTGGACCACCGCGCTAATGAACGTTCTTCTCGTCTCCTATCCTGGTTTGCGACTATGTGATCTCTGGTGCCACTCTTATAATAGGCTTTGGGTCATATTTCCGGGCATGATCGTATGGCGTCTTGGGGGTGGTATAGTCAACTCTCTCGCACAGACCACTGCCTCCAGGGTTGCATCTAGGAAGACGGATTAACCCAGGGAGACCGTGGAACTGTTCACCATCTCGGAGACCGCGGGGATCAATGGTTGTTACATGGGCTGGATGGTGTGTATGTATGTTATTTCGCACCAAGGTATTTATTCTATGGGTTTTGCTTGATGGATATCGATATCGGACAAGTCCGCAGTGTCTACAGTTTTGGTTTCGAAGACCTGACTGACCTCAGACGGCTTTGCAGGATGTTGAATCCATGACGCTCGGCTGTGGCGTTTGTCCTCGGGTGCAAGAAACTTGTCAACACCCCAAAAAATAAATGAGAGCGTTTTGTTTTGCAGAATGCTGGTCAGCGGTACGGAGTGACCTAAATTCTGGTAAGGAAACCGTCAGGTCGAGATGACCATTTCAGTAATGCTTGATCAAGGGTCATCGTGCACCTACCAAACTCTGTTAGCGGTGATAAACTGAATAGATTGCCTTTGTACCCACTCATTGTGAGAATCGGGTTATCGCACCACCCTGCACGGTGGGCCCCCATTTGAAATGCAGGCGTATTCCTGATTCCTCGTCTGTGCAACCCCAGCTCAAGACACCATCAGCTTTCGTGGCTGGAAGCTTGTAGGTACGCTGTTTGGATTAACAATTATACCTTTACAAAGCAGTCTAGGTCGAAAATCCGCCCCATGGTACATCTCAACTTGGCCGAGCACTGCTCGGCAGCGAAAACCCCTTTCTATACTGCATTTAACGAAAAACTGAGTCATCGTGTTCAAGACTACCGCATAGCAAAGGATGGTCTAGAGAAGATTTGCGCCACAAGGATGGTGCTTGCCACAATATTGGTCCGCCAGGAATTGGTGAGAAGGGGCACATACAACCCAGATTGACAGTGGATGTCTGATCACAAACTTTAGGCAAGGCCTAGCTCCTTGCGTATGCTGTCGTTGAACAGCTTTGTGAGGCAGCTAGTTGCTATCCATATCCACAGGTGTATGTATTCCTTTAAGACCGACATGAACACTCACAACGAAGTATATATTCATTACAGATCCTTCAGGTGGTCCATATAGCCCTATCTGTGCATTTTTTGGGCTCCAAACAGGGCCCCATTCCCCATAGTCGATGGCAGCTCCTCGAGATACTCAAAAGAGAGGTAGGCTGGTATGGTATCTATGAGGTCAGTCAAACTCCAGACTTTTCTTGCAGCTCACATCCAAACCAGTCGATCGTCGTTCATGCAACCCAGTCGGCTTGTACCCTCAATGAATATCAGGGCGGAGGACACCCTAGAGGCAAAACTTAATAGATAGTTACGTGAGATAGAAATAGGTCCCAATTTCTCAAAGTATTGAAAAACCAAACCCGTAACCGGTAAATCTTTCTCCAACACGTTGAACTAGAGCCACACCCTACTCCCAGCTCAAGTTCGTCCATCCCGCATTCAAATCGATACACAAGTTTGAAACGATC
>JBBPTF010000074.1:0-35185 GCA_038094015.1 Phylloporus cf. gajari | reverse complement strand
TTCTTTTCACAAACTACAACCTCTCAATAGTTGTTTTGAAGGATATTACTTACTGTCTGCAAGTGTATGATGATACTGATGATGAAATTGATGTAATAAATGACAGCAATCACATGATTGTCCTTGTCAATAACAATTTACTATATTAAGTCATAGAAGAGGGTATAGAAGGATATTCACTATAATGGTTTTACCTCTCTGGTTGATCTTTATAATGGACTCTATCCACAATACTCCCTCATGTGTTCATTTGGGATACAATTCCACCACAGGAAACATCAACAAAAGTAAAAAATATAACATCTTCCTTATATTCAATAGAGAAGGCTTTTCTGACTGTAATAAAGAGATTAGTTAATAATTGTAGTCCTAACATATGTTGTTATATAATACATGATATCATTATGACATAATGTAATACTTACATGAGGTGTGTAATCATCTTACATCATTCCAGGATCCAATTTTGTGTCATATAAGTTTAAAGTCAAAAAACTGTCCCAATGAGGTGTCATTTTGTAATGGCTCTCATTTCATGAGATCATCACCAAATCTCTTGATTCTTGCACGGATAGAAAGCCATGGGTAAGCACTACATTTCATATACTCATATGTTAGGTCTATGTTAGGGGATATTAGTGTTAGGAGCCATTTAATGCAAAACATGCAAACATTGGGACAGTTTTTTGAGCCACTGTAGATGTAACATATCTTTGATGTGCAAGTCCAAACCCTCTGTGGAACGAATGAAATGTGGGATGCTAGAAGCAGATTGCTCATGATAGCTTACAAACAATCAATTGGGTTGTGATAGAAAAGGCAGAGCAGTTCCTTAACAGAGTGTTTGGGTGTTAGAGTCTCGCATACCCATTTCAGATATTGGGGAAGAATCTCTGCACAGGACCTGAGCTCCTTGACAGAGCAAAATGATAGAGAGGTGTTTTTGATCTGAGGACATTAAGAAAGTATGACATGTGGAAATATGATCACTTACAATCTTGAGTGACAGAAAACAGTTGATTGCTGCCATACTAAGCTTGGAATGTAGCAACCATGATGCAAGTTCCTACTCCTGCTTTGATGTCCAAGGGTAGTAGAGGTTAGTCTTTCTCTCCTCTGCAAATTGATCTGTCCTGAAATTGTCCATGAAAGTCTTCCCACCACAAAACATTTCCCCACAACCTTTGAACATCTCAATGTATTATGTACAGTATACCTGCTCTGGCCCTGATTCAAAGGCTATGGGGCTGTCAAGGGAATTTATAACACCATCATCTATTTCAATGTTGCTGTCTTCATTAAACTCAGGTGATTATGCACATTCACCTACAGACTCTTCTGGACAAAGGGAATATTAATCTATGCCCAGTGTAGGACCATTGTTGATTTCCTCAAACAGAGTGCTTCTATAGCAAGAACCTTGCAGCTGATTCATATGCTGGAGAATGTTGGTCTCTGAGTAGAATCTCTTGCTACAACAAGGGCAACTGACTGGCTTCAGCTGACCACAGGTAGTCTTTGATCAAGATATCAGTACAATGGTTAAACCATAGTGATCTGAGTGATTAAGTAGAACTTTTATGACTTGAGGTAATAAGCTGCATTGAAGCCACACCTAAGAACATGCACTAAGCACTTGGTCACATTCTTCCCAAGGGCCATAATGAATCATGGGTTCAGCCCTACTGTTCCTTCCATCTCTGATGCTCTCTCCAAATTCCAATGCTAGTAGGCTCTGCATGTCACCTGAGCATCATGGTGTCTTTGATAAGGTGTTTCACCTCACTCCACTGTTCATGCCTACTATGCATGAGAATATGGTCTATCCAATTTACCAACCTTATTTTTGCACTATTGCAAGTTATTGACCGGAGTCACTTAACAGCTTTCAATTGGACACACAAAAAGGAGAATCACTCACAGTTGACAGCACCAGTTTTTGGTGCTCAGCAGTAAGTACAATCCTAAGCTAACATAAAGGTTCTCCTGATTTTTTACAGCATGTTGTTCCAGCTCCATGCAACAATATGGAGGCTTACCTTCTACTAGAAGCTGCTCAAAGTGATCGCCAAATTTCCTGTATGAAATGGGATCTTGCACAAGAGATTGTCCACCAAAATGTTCTCACTCTACAGCTCGATTGGATTTTCCTGGAAAGGGCACACAATGATGTCTGTACTGCAGATGAAATTGTTGGCCATGTCCACCTTTCAAACAGGTGGAGTGGCTATTCAGTTGCTCTTGACTACACAATGTGTGAATCACATTGCAGCAACCTCAATTTGCAGAGTACACTCCTCCCCTTTTTTGTCTCATCTCTTGCAAATCCAATTATTGATATACAGGTCTGTTGATGTCCACTCTTGATGTCATAGTGGACTGATTGACACTACTTATATACATATGTGAAACATGTTCATATGTGTCCTAATATGATATATGATTTATATTGTATCCTATGTATGTACCTAGTGTTTAAAGGTCCAGTTGCCTCATGGTTGTGTTGAATGAGATAGTGCATCATAGTTCATACTCCTAATTAGGTATATTATATAATCATACCAGTAGTATAGATATTCAAACTCCACAGCTGAGTTCTAATTAACTCTTGTTCCCAAACCTTCATGTGTGTCTATCAAATACAACAACTCAATACAATGGTGCATAGCAGCGTTCTATCTTGCTGAACCATTGTATACTTGACAGGTTATGAGCTCTGAAGCGCGACTGAGGAGCACATTAACCCATTGCACCAATGTCTGCTGCATCAGACACTGTTTGTGTCCACCTTGTCTGCTGCTTTACGCACAACTTGGTTAGTTGTCCCCAACTACTGTATCCTAGCATGGATTGCTGCTTTTAGCACATCCTTGCCCACTTGCGCAAGAGGGAGCTAAGGGGAACCCATGTTGGTATACCCCACTGACACTTTTGCATTACAGAAACTATGTCTTCTTCTAATGCATCCACCTCTACCACTTGTCTCCCCATCTTCAACAGCATCAGGTACTTCTAATGGCGCTCCGCCATCAATTACCTTAAGGCTACTGGATCCACTTGGGTCCTTCAAGTCTCTGCTCCTGCCACCCTCACCAGCACTTCCACCGCCAAGGAACGTCGCCAGTACATTGACTGGCATTTGAACAACAACAAGATGGTTGACACCATCTTTACTGCCCTTTCTCCTGCTCTTCAACAGAAGTACAAGTCCAAAGATGTCACTGACGATCTCATCAATGCTATTGATGCAAACTTCAATAAACAGGAGATCCTGTAGATCTACTCGGACTTCAAGGTGATGGTGGAACTAGCCATTCCTGTGTTCTCTAACCCCACTCCCACATTCGCTCATCTTGAGCACCTTTTCTCCAAGCTCAAGGAGGTTGGTTATGAGATCTCTAGCAAGCTCCAGGCCATGATCATCCTATTGAAGCTCCCTGCCTCATATATCAACATTGCTCAAAATACGTTGCAAGAGAAGGACTCTGCAGGGAAGGCAAAGGACCTGACCTTCATGAACATTCAAGCCACTGTCAAACTACAGTTCGATTAATGGGTAAGGGGAAAGCTCCCCAGCAGGCCAACAAGATTTCTGCTATTAAATGTAAGGAGGCTGATCCCTTCTTCCAGCAGCAGCAGCAACCTAGCATGCCCTCTGGGTCACAGCAAGGGAGCAGCACACAGAAGGAGAAGAAAGGAAAAGGTGGCGGATGTGGACAAAGAGGCAAACGCCTCTCTAAGAAGCAGCAAGGGGAGCAAGCCCACTTGGGCTTTGTTGAGGATGACCAACCCCTTTTTGCTTCCATCATGTATATCACCGATATCCTGGCAACAGTGGACCCCCATGCTCTTGCCCATTGCTCCAGGCAGATGTACCAAGGTCAAGGCAGCACTCCTGCCTTCAAAGAGGTTCAAAGTATGTTTGCTTACACACAAGAAATGAACCTGGCCATGACCTCCGAGAGTATACACTCTCTGTCCACCACTGTGCCTCTTATGGATTGTATTGACTGGTCCAACATCCATCACACCCTCTTGCCCCAACCTCCTTGCATCCCCTCCCCTTCTCTCAAATGTTTGCTTGGTGAGCATCTCGAAACCGATTGGGACACTCTTTTCTCTGACATATTCTCTAGCTCTAAAGCCACCAGAGAAGCAGAAATAAGCAGTATGTGGTTTGACAGTCAAGATGATTGTACTCTGATCGAGAGCACATCCCAGGCCCACCTCAGTGCATATATCACTGAGCTTTCTGATGAGGAAGAAGTTCCTTATCAGACCTTCCCAGAGGACATCCAAATGGACTGTCCATACACAATGGAAGACCTGGAGAGCCCTCCCTCAAAAAGGAGGTGGGAGATTGGCGTTGTTGCCAAAACCTGAGATGATGAAGACCAGGTCAATATCTATGGGTCCAACAATGAGTGGGACCCCTACCCTAGGTATGTCTCTTACCCTTTCATCATAGCCAATCTGTCCTCATCTGAACATGCTGCACTAGCATGTAATAATGTCTCAGACTGCACTCTGTCTACAGTATATACTTTTGTACCTGTAGATATGAAGAAAATGGACACTACAATTTGTGCACATGGTTCAAAAACTAAGTATGAGAGATGTACCAACCCAAATCCATTATGGATATTGGATTCAGGTGCTTCAATGCACTTCACCCCAGAACAAAGTGACTATGTCACTTACACTCCTTTAAAGAAGGAAGACCAGATGCCAGTCTTTACTGCATCTGGTGTTCTACATGTTGTAGGCACCAGTACATGTCTTATCAGGTGGCTTGATGAATTTAATCGCCCCCATGTACTTGAACTGTATGATGTTGAACATATTCCCAACTCAGGAGTCTGACTTGTCTCTATGGGCCAATTACTTCGTGCAGGAGCAAAAATTTGTGGTGATGTTAATTGCCTTGAAATGCTATATGGTGATGGTACCGTCCTTGCCCCCTTCATACCTGGCAGAATGGGTCACAACATGTACACCATTGAGGACATCCCCTCACTTAAACACAATCTCACAAAAACTACTCCCACATATGACATCATGCATTGTCAATTTGGTCACCCTTCAAAGGAAGTTCTCAAACATGCATGAAAACATACTCACAGCTTTCCTGAATCTATTTAGTTTCCACAGGAAGAATCCTTGTGTCCTGGCTATGCCTAAGGAAAAATGCCTAACCAGCCATTCTTACCTGACTCTAAATGAGCATCAATGGCTTTTGAGCTTATTCATTCTGATATTAAGTCATTCCCCATCAAATCCTATCATTGTTACAAATATATCATCACTTTCTTTGATGATTATACCTCCTTTGGCTGGTCTAAGCTTTTGTGCTTGAAAGATACTGCATTACAGGCCACCAAGCAATTTATTGCTATGGCAAAGACACAATTCAATGCCATAATCAAAGGATGGATGTCTGATGTAGGGGGAGAATACAAATCTCAAACCTTTGATAAATTATTGCTTGACAATGGAATTCACATTTTCCAGAGTGCTCCCCATACCCCACAACAAAATGGGCACACTGAGAGATTTATGCACACTCTCATGGACAAATCTGAAGCCATGAGACTTGAAGCCTGCTTGCCCTAATCTTGGTGGGAGTTTAGTTGGGATCAAGCCATACACCTGTACAATTGTACACCCCTAAAATGTCATAATTGGTGTACCCCCTATGAGTTCTTGCACTCACAGTCCCCAGATATAAGCCATCTATGCCTCTTTGGTTGTGGAGCATACATTCACATCCCAGAAGATGTTCACACCAATAAGCTGGCCTCTAAATCTGAACTCATGGTGTATATAGGTGTCACCTGGAAATACATCAAACTTCCTATTTATACAATCTCCAAATAATATCATTTTCACTTCAGCCCATGCCCCTATTCAATGAGCACTTATTCCCTAAATGCGATAAACCTCAGGCATATCGTCCACAGCCACAGGTTGCTGTCTCTCCTGAAGAGGTAGAAGTTCCTCTTCCAAATTCGATCAAATCAGCACCATCTGCTGAACCCTCAGATCTTCCTCATCCACCTTCTCCTAGTACTTCTGGTACCTCATCTTCTTGTCCATCCTCTCCCAGTCCTCCTTGCACTCCATCGCCTAAAGGACAGCATCCACCTCCTCCCACTGTGCCACAAAACAGTGTGCTCCTTCTCATCCCCCTGTCCCAACTGTACCTGCGATCCCCCAATGACTGCAAAGACAACATCATGTCCCACAAAGACCTGACAATGTGTATGGTGATGATCATCCTATACAGCAGGTCAAGGACATAGAAAAGGAATCAAAGTGGAAGAAGCATGTCAAAGAGTCAGATATGCCTGGTCAATTTCCTGGCTCACCTCTCCAGAAGCCTCCCCAAAAAGGTCCCTCCATGTCAATTCCTCCTTCCTCTAAGGAACTATCTGAAGAAGAAGTTGAGAGACTAAGCCATGAAGGGGGAGTATCTTTCATCCAATATCTACTCTCCAAGGCAATTGCACATGATACCATGGATCCTAGTGCCAAACCCATATGTGAATGGACATATAGGGATATACAAAATCTACCTGATACAGCACAAGAAGAATGGAAAGTTGCATGTCGTGAGCAACTTGAGATGTTAAAGAAGCATGACGTATTCAATATCGTCAATTGACCTAAAGATTGCAAGGTTATCAAGAATCGATGGGTATTTGACATCAAACCAGACAGACGTAAACAGGTGCAATTAGTCACAAAAGAATTCTCCCAGATCAAAGGTGTAGACTTCAATCAAATCTTTTCCCCAGTCGTACAATATGAGACAGTCAGATTGATGTTGGCTCTTGCTACACTGGAATCATGGCATATGGAAGCTGTAGATGTAAGATCTGCCTATTTTTATGGTAATCTAGATGAAGAAATCTACATGGAATTCCCTGAAGGCTTTAAAATCCCTGGGTTTGAAGGCAAGGTCCTTCAATTAAAGAAAGCCCTTTATGGCCTTAAACAAGCCAGATTAGTCTGGTGGAATACTCTTAATGAGTCCATGAAAGAACTCAGATTTGAACATCTGAAATCTGATCCTGGCATCTTTCTTTATAAAAAGAAAGGCTCTCACATAGTAGTAGCCAGTGTCTATGTAGACAATGCCATATTCTGTGGTCCCTCTAAGGCCATTGTTGATGAAATCAAAGGACATTTCATGAAAAAATGGGAATGCAAAGATCTTGACATAGCCAAAGAATTTCTCCACATGCGCATCCAGCACAAAGATCATCAGATATTAGTCGATCAATGTGTGTATTTGAAAAGATCTTAGAGAGATTTGGATTAATCAATGCAACATCTGCCCTCACATCTTTACCTCAAGGATACTACCCCTTGAAAAACAATGGACCTGTGAATCCAGAACTTCAAACACAATTCCAAACAATTATTGGATTATTGCTATATCTTATGATTGGCACTCGCCCAGACATTGTATGTGCTGTTACAGCATTATCTAAACATGCCACCAATCCTACCCAAGAGCATGTAGATAAAGCATTGTACATCTGTCACTATCTACTTGGTACTCGAAACTATGCTCTAGTTTAGAATGGAAAAGGATCTGGTCTTATGGCTTGTACAGATTCTGATTGGGCATCTGATCCCAATACTAGATGCTCTCAGACAGGCTGGTTTATTAAACTAGCAAACTACACTTTCAGCTGGAGATTGTGACAACAAGAGCATGTTTCACTCTTCTCTACAGAAGCTGAATACATTGTGCTGTCAGATTGTAGCAGACAGGTTGTTTGGATTAAACAATTACTTGGAGAACTTGGGTATAATCTTAAACCCATCCCTATCTGTGGTGATAATCAAGGATCTATATTCATGGCATCCAATCCAGTCACTGAAACTCAAAACAAACATGTTGAAATCAAATGGCATGTAGTAAGAGACTGAGTCAAGGATGGCACCATTGAGATATTCTTCATTGATGGATCCTCCAACCCTGCAGATATGTTCACCAAGAACCTTGGTCATATAAAATTTGAAGAATTCAGATCACAATTCGGACTTAAGATTTTCTAGATTTCATTCTTCCTAGTCATACTCTTTACTATACTCTAGTGCTTACATGTCTTAAAAATGGCAGCTTAGCAAGAGGGAGTGTTGAATGAGATAGTGCATCATAGTTCATACCTCTAATTAGGTATATTATATAATCATACCAGTAGTATAGATATTTGAACTCCACAGCTGAGTTCTAATTAACTCTTGTTCTCAAACCTTCATGTGCATCTATCAATTGCAACAACTCAACACAACAGTGCATAGTAGTGTTCTATCTTGCTGAACCATTGTATGTTTGACTACTGCAAACTCCTCTACTTAATCCAATGGTCCAGATATGAAGGAACTAATGAGGAAACATCCTGGATACTAGCTACTGAGTTAGACCATGTCTCTGAGCTAGTCTGGGACTTCCACCTCCAATATCCAGAGAAATCAGGGCCTGTCCCTGTTCAGGAACAACCCTGACCTCTATTATCATCCTATGTGTTCCTGACTAAAGCCCTTCATTACCTACACTATGAAACCTCTATCAGATATAAATGATAGACTAGGCACTTAAAATTGTTTCCTCCCCCACTATCAAACATATGAGCATCACTCTCACCCTCACCCAACATACCATTGCTCTAGTGGTTGTAATCATATTCATTTGTCTCAGTCTACTCATCATCTGGTGGTGGATCTGTTTCTCTTATCTGTTGATCAAGGCAAGACCATTAGACCCTATATCAGCAGCCATAGCAGTGGTTGACACTACTGCAGCTGAGGTTGCTTTAACAGTTTAAACCCCTAACTCATCTCCAGATCTCTGGTCATCACACCACACCAACTCTGAAGACAAACGACAATCACATTTAGATTTGTTTATCAGAGGCAAGCAACTACACTACTCATTCATCTCAATGCCCTCCTCTGTGTCCTCTTCCTCTCCTCCACTATCCTCTTCATTGCCCTCTACTGCAACTCCATTATCCATCTCCTTCTCCTTGCCCTTGTCTCCCCCAACCACTGACTCCTTCTCCTCCCTTGCTAGCTCCAACACCTCTCTCCAGGCCACATCCAACCTGAGTCCCTCTGACTCCTCCAACTCGGCCCCATAGACCTCCAGGCCCTTCAACTCAATGAGCTGGCAGAGCCACTCGTTCTGAATGTCTAGACGCTTGTTCTGTGCCTGGATGGCCTTGAGGATGCCTCTAAGGACATCCATGAGGGGGCCCATCCTCAGAATGGGGGTGGCCTCCATGGTATTCTTGGGACAACTGGGTCCCACCTCTGCCTCTGCCTCCAACCTCCATTTCTTCATCTTCCTCTCCAGTTTGTCCTTGTATCCAGGGCAGTCACACTTTGCCTTTGCCTCCTGGCATTTGACACAGGACATGGACTTACCAGTCCCATGGGTGCAGTTGAGCCCCCATTCATCACACCGAATGCAAATTGGCAGCTCCAAAGAGAACTGTCATTCACCCTTCTCGTTGGTTCAACAAATCTGCTCCTCTGAGACCTAACCTGTCAGCATTGGCTCCACTCATATAACATTGGTGACACATCTTTTTGGCTACCTCCTTGGCCTTGCAATGCTCCTCTGCTGCTCTCCACTGCTCCTCTGCCCTCCTTTTCTGCTCCTCCCAGGCTTTCCTCTCCATCTCTTCTTGGACCTTGCACTTGGCCTCCTCCTTGTGGACCTTCTTACAGTGTTGTCACTCTATGAACTTGGCCTGGGTGATGTCTTCATCATCACCATCACTTTCAGTGAGTTGGTCTTTGGACCAGATACAGATGGCGCCAAGGGAGGCAGGCATGATGGTAGTGGTATAAGGTAAAAAGGTGTAGCCGAATCCAGTGGGTTTTTATACCTCAAAGGTATAATAGGCAAAAAATTTAAACTCTGAAGGTCCACACTCCACATTGTGGGCTTTGGCCTTCAGGGGCTCAGGCCTAAAGGGGGGATACTGTCATGATCAGTTTTCAGCTAAGTCTATCTCCAAACTCTGCCATTTATACTCTTGATCTCCAGTGTATTTTCTATCTTATCGTATCCGGAGATAACAGGACTTTGTTTTATCTTGATCTTTTGTCAGTTAGTAAGCTTTCACCATATTTAGTAACTTACCATATTTAGACATCCTCCCACTATGTCTGCATTTCATGTACAGCTCTGGTACATACTATCTCCAACCTTAGACTTAGTAATTTCTTACAAAGATACCCATCAGTCTTACAAATCCATAGCCCCAATCTCCATATAAATAGTATACCCATAGTCTGTACATACTTCAGTTTGAATATTAAATTAGTCTCTACTCCTTCCTCTTGCTCAAGTACTTAGTACTCTCCTCTGATTACCTCCGACCTCCAACCCAAATATGGGACAGGACTTTGACAAGAGTGCACCACATAAGGTGAAGCCAATGTCCCATCCATCCATAACTCCAAAGTTTCAGGGTTTACCTCAAGAGTCAACCTGGACTTAACACATGGCCTATTCAATGATGATAGGGTATTCGCAAACTTGAAGACCTCCATCAATACCATCCTAAAGCACCTCCAGGTTCAAATACTGTGGTCCAGTGACTGTTTCCATTGGCAAACATTCCCTGACCAAGACACCTATACTGAAGAAAACATCACAAAGTTCTTCAACTGTATCCTCAATAACCTCCCTGATGGCATACTCTGTGAAAGATAGTATCTCACTAGCCACTGCCACAGTTGCAGCTCAAAATGTTATATAGATGATGGATTGGAAAAGGAGCAAACAAGCTCTTGAATGGGTTCCCTAGCACCACTTGAAAACTGGACCTCATCCTCTGCAAGAAGTTTGTCATTGAGAAGTGTGAAATTCACAAACATTGCCAATTCAACCTTAGGACTGATGTCTACATCATTGGTGACTGAAAAAAAAGAACACCACTGAGAACATGAAAACCTTGTTCATTGAACTTGCTAGAAAAGCCATTTTCTTACTTGAGACTCAGGATGGGTGATATGTCACACTGGGTATTAGGCTACTTGGCAAGGACATAATCCTCACTCTCTTTGATTGGGGAGGCTCCATTTCTACTCATCCCCTCAATATCTATCAACATCTCAAGCTATTCCTTTGCATTCTACTTGGTCTCACATTCAGTGATGCAATACTACTTGGTTTTGACTCCACAATCTCCCCCATCATCAATGGGAAAAGGAAATCTGAATAGTGAAGGATGGGAATGACTGGATCATTGCTGTTGATCAACTTCTGTTTATCTCTGGGTCACTACACAGTCATGGTACAGTTACTGCAATCAATTTTCCTGAATTAACCCCAGAGGAGGTTGTCATCATGAAGGATTCCTTTGTAGATCCATTACAATGATACACTGAAGGTCAAATCTTGAAGATCTTGGAGGATCATAGAGTAGAGGGCATCTCATGATTCATACATGAGCAGCAAGTTCAAACAGTACACCCACTAGACTCTCACTTGGCGATGAATCAGCCAGCACACCTCATTCGTTCACTTGCTGCATATCCCTTACCTGAGGATTGCAAATATCATCTATGCATTTTATACCACCTTTTGTCTACACCAAAAGGAGCCCCAATGTTTAACTTTTTGTTGCTTGTTGAGCTCATTGATTGCTTAATGGGTAAGTCACACAGTTGTATCATTGCTGTGCCCTTACTGAGGAGCCATAGCATACCTTGACACATTGGAGAAGGCAGGTGTGCTTCACCATGACATTAGTCTATTCAACTTGTTGTTTCATGTCTTCCTCAGGGGGGAGAAACACAGGTTTGACTTTCTCAATGCCCTTGATGATGATAGATGTGGGTGACTTGAACAGAAAGTTACAGAGCAGGTTGTTCATTGCAGCCTTTTGGCTGATTGGGGTTACATGATCTCAAACCAGAACCAAATGGGCAACTTTCATGTTGAAAAGTCTGTCTCAACATCTAAATACTCTTCTATCCTTTACATCAGGTCTTATAGGGAAATGCAGATGAAGATGAAGCCTCAAAATCGATTGAATGGTAGAGACAATATCATAATCCCCTTAGTGGACAATCCTCTTCCGGATGACTTGAGTACTCCCATTGATACATGTCCACTTCACTACACAGTATGTCTCATTTTGGTTGATATGCAGTATCACACTGACACAATGAATCAGGGCACATGGGTGTAGATGACAGCTGAACTCAGCCACAAAATGCCTGGAACTCCAGTGGTACATCAAGCCTGCCATGATCTTGAGTCTTTCTTTTATATTCTTGTTGCAATATGTCTCCTTTACAACACTCTCAAAACCATCAAGCCTGCAGAGCAGCTTGTGGAGTGCTTCAATCCCCTCTTCACCATGACTCAGCCCAGTATTCACAAGACCCTCACCATTCAGTCTGAATTCAGCTGGACTACACTTGTACTCCCTCACATCTCACCATATTTCCAGCCTCTCATTCCCCTCCTCAAGAATCTATGCAAAGAACTAATATTGTCCATCAAATTGGAGGGTGGTAGCTTTCAGAACAACCTGAAGTTCACTCATTGAATGTTTATCAATGCACTTGTTGAGGTGCTTGCTGGGTTCCTAGACAGCAGTTGGATGTATGTCAGCAGCAAGAAAGCTATTCCTGTTGATTCATGGAGTAGCAGTGCATCACCAACCATCACTATGCTGGGCATAATCCTCTCCAAGGAAATGTTAACACATCCGCCTCCACTTTGTATGATGGGGACATCCTCCAAGAGCAACAGCATGAAGCATCACCTAGACAATGAAGGTGATGAGTCAAGAGCTTGGAGATGGAAACGTACTCAAGTGAACTTCCAGTGTATGGATGTGTTGGATTTGGGTGCACTTCAAGTACTGCACAACTCACTTGCTCTGAACCCAGGGTTATACAGGGCAACTTTGAATGACCCATTTCAGAGACTACACAACTATTCCAGCACTCCTTGGTGAAATTTGCAGTCCTGCTTTTCTTCATCATCTTTATTTCGATGCATCTCAGTGGAATATGCAGATATGTATGTTTTTTTCTTTGTTGTCCCTTGTGTGGTGTACTGAATGACTAGTCATACATCTACCAATCCTGATAGATATAGCACATGTTCAAATGACTTTGTACATAAATGTAACATCTTGTAACATGTTTCTTTCATTTCAACTATGTTAAAAAGAGTTGCCTGTCTACTAAACAGACTGCGCTCTTCTCTTCCCCATCCTATGGTCATGTGCAGAATCATCTACAAGGATGAGGATGACAAGGATGGCACTGATGCCACCATTACAGATGCCATCAATCTCTCATCTGTCAAGAGGTCTTGTACAGGACCAGATGAGACAGAGCAGCTACAGCCAGGTTTGTGAACCATCTACTACATGGAAAGCTAGCCAATTGATGTTGTGATAGAATCCAATGACACCCTCCTTCCTGGATGCTAGTGAACAATGTTCAACCTACTATCAAGGAGTCTCAGAAGAATCAAATCCTGCCAATATACTCATGACCTAGAGCTCACAGCCTGTTTTCTCATTCACTGCACCTGACCAACAGTTTGGTTTCAAGCTACCTGAAGCTGTTAGCACTACCTCAACTCATACAACCACAGTTCCCCATTCCAAGCATCTGATGTCTACCTCAGCTTCTCACTCTGTGATTAATACTCAGGCACCTTCCCATACTTGGTTCTCTAGCATTGTATCTGAGCCCTCATTGATGCACATGGCAAGGACTTCAACTTTGACTTTGATGTCTTGTGCACCATCTGTTGTGGCTTCTCAGCTATCTGTGGGACCCCAAGTTGAGATCAACAGTTAGGCACCTTCTCATGTTCATATCTGTGATGTTATATCCAAGTCCTTGTCATGGTCTACATTGTCGTAGGGTACTGCCTCAATTTTATCTAGTGGATCTTCAAGACACAGAGGAACTTCAACTCCTCTGACATCTTGTGTGTTGTCAGTCTGTTCTACTAGGTCCAGAAAATGGAATAGTGTAGCACCTACTTCTCTATTCCCTCTTTCTTTGTCTTTGTGCACCACTTCTGAAATTTCCCAGGCTCCAAGGCAGAATGTGAGATTAGAGTGGACTGTATCATTCTATCATTTACTGTTGAGCCTCAATGGAGCTGGTCATAGTATCACAGCCTCATCCAGGGACCCTGATGATATCCAGGTATGTTCTTGTATTCAATCCATAGATTGGAGACAATGAGCCCCATTATGAGATTGATGAAGCATCTCCAAGCGAGGATGACAGGTTTGCAGAGCAAATTCTTTGCTGCCATGAGTTCTTTATTTTCTACTGTATACAAAGGGTCCTGATGAATTGCTCCTGCCAGCATTACTACCACCAGATGTGTCTCCCATATCTGTAAAATAATGTATTTTGATCTCTTTCACTAGGCAATGACAAACAAGCTAGGGCTTCATATGGGCCACCAGGTAATTCAGAACATGATTGCAAGCTGTCCTGATTTTATTTGTATAGCTGACAAGAATAATGATAAATTGGATTTCAATCACCCCAGTGAGGAGCTCCAACCAGATTATGGTCATCAAGTGAGCACTTAGTCCTGTCAGTTCTCACATGTCTCATTAATGAGAGAAAAGAGATGACACTGATGGTTTGACTCTACACAGGTAATTCACCTGTCATTCATGAGGCTGAAGACATCATTGCTGCTCACCATAGATGTAATCCCATGCCCCAATTGCCCAGCAACAGTTCTCATCACTATCTCATGTCAATGATCACCATACTTTGTCAGCTACATGAGTCTTAACTCACCTACAAGGAAATCCATTGATTGCAGAGGCTGCAGAGGAAGGTCACTTGGATGTGAGTACACCAGTCAGCCTCACAACAGAAGGCACAGAGCCATAGCAGCTTCAGTACTACAATCACACCATGTGTGATATTATTGAACAAGCCAAACAATTTTCCCATTATGACACTGTGTCCATCAATGTATTCCTTGCATACCCCATTTTCAATGCCAAGGCTGTTGAATATATTAATGAAGCAATAGCCAAATGCCAGACTCAAAGCCTCTATGTTTCAGAGGGTGAGTGCTCTCATCCCACAATGTATTCATCTCAATGGCTTGGTTATACAGGTTGATAGTCATATCATGAACAGAGCATAATCAGATTAGTAGGTCATCCATTATTTTTGGATGTGATTGTCATTTATTGGGTTAGTTGTAGGAGGATCTAGGTAATTGGTGCTCAGCCTTAAAGAAAAAGGCCCATACATTTGCCACCAACATTACCAATAGGATCATGAAAATTGCTGTGAGGTGAATATGGAAATTGCCTGGGGCCTCCTGAATAATAGTAGCTTATTTTTGAAGGATGGTGTTGATGAAGAGGTGAGCCTTTCACCTACAATGTTACAGGTTAATTTTGTTGCTAGGGTCATGTCAACAATCTTACACACCTTGCACTCACAGGACCTGTCATCAATTTTTTCTATGCAAATCCTACCTCAGTTGGCCAATTGTTCCCAGAAGTCTTTTCTGAAGAAGTTCCAAGGGCTGCCATTGCCATTGCCATGACCACTGTTTGTCTTTCCATTTATTGACTTGGTAAATGATCATGAACTGACCAAATTGTTCTAAAATCAAAGTTGTGCTTGATGAAGTCATTTCTGGTTTGCATGATGTCAATTTCCAGGTCACCACCTACTCTCCCATCTATGCTGAGATCATGGGTTTAATGAGCAAATGTGATACAAATCCTATCCACCAGGCCAAGACCCAGTCCCTACATGTCCAGTGGGCTCAGCTTGGAAGGTATATGCAGTCATTTCAGATTTATCAGTCAGATCTGATTATTCTTTTTTTAATAGTAATGGTATAATGAAGCTGGAGGTTGTTAGACCAGGTACTTTTGATGTTGATCTTATCTAGCATGTGATTTGTCTTTTCCCATCTACTGTAAATGTGATGTGATGCCCTGTGATTGTCTGATTGCCCTGCTCTAGATTTGATCCAAGTCTGTCATAAGGTTGTCCAGTGTGTTCTAGTCTGTCTGTCTAGGTTACAAAAGTAAACATTAAAGCAGACAATACTATACCTAGCTTAGGACAGCCTGTGACAGTCTAGAACTTGTATATGACAGATTGTCAGATATTAGGTCCATGTCTAGACAGAATACTATCCCCAGTCCAGCACAATCTAGGATTTATATAGGACAGTCTGTCAAGCATTGGGTTCAGGTCTAGGCAGTTGGGTACCTTGCTGTCTGGATCTGTTCCATGGCCAGTACTGTTCAGCTCTGTCTGGAGAGGGGTCAGTTTGCTGATGAATTTAACCTCTACAGATATGAGAGGGTGACCTGTGCTGCTCACAAGAACTCTGCTATTGCCCAAAAGATACATGGTCTGAAAGCAAAAATCCTCCATGTCAAACAACACATGTAAAAGATTCAGCTCAAGAAGACTCTCAAAGTGCATGATAAGTACAATGTCAAGCAACCAGATTCCTCTACTGTCCCAGATGGTGCCCTCCCCACATACCTTCTCAACCACAAGGGCCAAAAAGACACAAAATCACTCTCATCAGCCATCAAACAAAAACACAAAGACAAGGCTGTCAAATATGCTGTACCACTACCTAAAGTGCAAGGTATCACTGAAGACAAGATGTTCAAGGTTGTCAAGACTGGCAAGAGTAAGAAAAAGTCATGGAAGCAAATCATGACAAAGACTACCTTTGTTGAAGGGGGCTTTACACATCAACCCGTCAAGATGGAGAAATTCATCAGACCAATGAGTTTACAGTATAAAAAAGTTAATGTCACTCATTGTGAGCCCTTGCAGAGTTGGTCTGATGTTGTTACTGAACTATATTACAGCCAACTTGCAAGTAATATTCCTGTTGAGACTGATACTTATGTCATCAGTCAGACATCAGTCAGCATCAGTCAGATGCTAGATCATGCTTACATCAGCAAATTAGGATATTGCTTATCTAACCTTGTCTGCCCTTTCAGCAATTTTCTAGAACTCAAAAAGCACACCCAGAACTACAAGTACATGCAAGGAGTTCAAGTTCAATTTTTATAAGGCACTCAATGCAAGTCAAGAACAATAATTATATTTAAGTGTAATCAACCTGGACAAATACATTAATATAAGTACTCATAATAACTAACTTGGGTCAGTACTCCATGCTGTGTTGTTGATGGCATCTGCATGCATGCAAGATATGCATGACATTGTCAAAATACTGTTGTTGCTGAAGTGCTGATGGCCTACTGTCATTGTTGTCATACTATACAGTTGTGCATGCACACAGCACCGTCATTGTCATCATCAGTTGGTTGTACACACATATGATGTGTCACTGTCATTGTTGTCATGTTATGTACAACCATATACGCATGGCACTGTTGTTGTCAGTTAGTTGTACACATGTATGGCATCATCATTGCCATTGGTGTCATGCAGTTGTGCATGAATATGGCAGATGTGAGCACTGTTGTCATTATTGTCATTGCCTGACAGTGCACACATGCAAGTGGCAAGAGTAAGCAAGGGCAAGTGTGCAATGGGAGTGTATACCACATTATTGCACCATGTCATCTGATAGGATGTACATGTCATCATGTATGATGTGTGCATGTTGTCATCTGTTGTCATCCTAGTGGAATGGGTGGAGTTTGGCATGGAGGCACTTGGATGTTGTTGCTGTTGGGTAAGAGGTGGCCCAAGCATGAGAGATATACTATATAAGTAGAAGAACTTAGTCAGCAGTTCTGCTCAAAATTTGCTAAGTCCACATGTTGCAGGTCAGTTTTGAACCACTCAGTCATACAGCCCAATGTCTAGCCCACCCATTCACTGGGTATGCCAGGTGCATGTACATTATGTTCATGCCTATCTCACTGATGATATACACACATGTGCATTGTATACACCCTCCTCACCTTGCAACTACATGTATGCACCATATGGGCACATGTGGCCCTCAACCACACACTGTATCATGCCTAGGCCCCACTACATGTGCCTCCCTCCCCATGGAGCTACACATGGCCCTCAACCACATGCCATGTTGTACTTGGACTTGGCTTGTGAGCACTGCATGTGCCACCCCTCACCATGCTGCTACACTTGTGTGCCCTATGTGCACACATGGCCCTCAATATTCAACCATATGCCACCCAGACTCAGCCTGTGCTATATCCCCATGTAGCTACATATGCTATATGCACCCCCTATTCCCATGCAGCTACATGTGCACACCTCATGTGCACATACAGCCCTCACCCATACACTGTGTTGTGCCTGAACCCAGCCTACACTCTCCTTCCCATCTGGCCACACATATATGCCACACATGCACACATGACCCCCACCCTCAACCATACCCCTTGTTGTGTGTGGGCTCTGCACACACTGCATGCACCCCTCCCCATGCACCCCTCATGGCTGTCACCCACTCTCAACTGTACCCTATGTCACACTCAGACTCACATTGCAAGTGCTGCATGTGCCCCCCCCACCCAGCTACCTGGGTACTCTGCCCATTCATACATGTACCTCATGTATGTTTATAGTGTATCTTGTGTATGTATTATGTAGTAATAATATATTTTACTAAAATTTCTAATAAGCTGTGAATAAGCTGAAATAAGAGTGAATTGGACAAAGAATGGGTAAGGAATGCTTACTTTCACAAGCTGATGCAAGCAAAATAAACTGTGATCAAGTCCAAAAATAAGTGAATTCAAGAATTGGGTTTGTATTGAATGACTTATTCTCCTTATTTAACATAAGACAGAAATAAGATTGAATAAGTGTGTATAAATATCACAAAAGTGCATGTACATTTTACTGATGTATTTTATTATCTATCTTATCTTTCTAGTAAGCACAATTACCTATGATCCTATCTAAACAGATTATTACATTTACTGTATTACACTGCTCATGTCTTACTATTGGCTATTACTAATAGTACAATAAGAGAGTTTACTGCCATTGGCTACTCTTTGTTCTAAATATATAGAACTACAATACAAATACAAACAACCTGTACTGTATATAAGGAGGAGCTCCTACCAGTCACTCCTCTAACAGAATATCCACCTCTGTTCTCTTGTATTTACACTAGTCTCTTAACTGTTGCTCTATCTATCACACTTGATTACCATCTCAAGTCTCCTATACTAAGTGAGTATTCCCACTTAGCTCATTCCTCTAGTGTTTGGAGTATATCTCCAAAAGGTTATGAGCCCTGTCGTCTAGACAAGGAAGTTTGTCTTTTGCTAGCACTTCATGATGCCTCCCTCAGTCTCATGTGTAGGAGATTTGTGATGGTTACTGGATATTCTTTTCCTTTATACTCTGTTTATGAATTTATATAATGGCCTAAAATTGGCTGTTATAGTGGAGCTGATGGCTCACTGCCTCTTGTTCACCTTTGAACAAGGTTTTATTGTTTTTCAGAAATGCTCCAAGACTTTAATTGTAATTGCTCATATTAAAAATCAAACACATACTCATGAGCTTATGCTGACAGTGGCATCAAGTAGACTCATACCATCCTCAGTAAGTAACAGCATCTCTGAGCCACAAACCCAAGGCACTCCACCTTGAGATTCCCATATTAAATCACTGCTAAAAAACAACCTTTGGAGAATCCTGTGGAATCCCCTCCAAGAGAGGAGAACCCTACACCAGAACAGTCTGGTAGACCCCCATGGTATGAAACTTGTACTAGATCAATAAGAGAAACTCATCTGGTACCCCCAGGTATTCCTTTTGAAATCTCTTGCCCTATTTACCAAGAAGTAATAGAATGAGGAGAAATCCACTGTTGTGGTGAGACTGATGTCATTAGACAAGGATCTAATGACAACTTACTTGACCATCAGTTCATCCCATTCAAATTCTTCAGAGTCAGCAGAAATCCAGGACACTAGTCCATCCACACTCCTATCTCTTCATCAAATACTCCAATCGCCAAGCTCTTGTTGAACCCCCTCACTATTCTCAATAACATGCAAGCCAACTCCTTGACCACTCCTCTCCTTATGGCCTTCCCTCAGTGTTGGGAACTATTTCTAGGACTTCTGAGGATGAAAACAACCACTTCTTGGGATCCATGGAGAAAGACAAAGCCCTTGCCTTCAGAGAGGCAGCAGCCCTCAGTAGCATCAGAGCTATCCTCACTCTCACAGCCTGACACACCATCCAACTCAGACTCAACCAGGAATGAGCCTCCACAGTCCACTCCTCTGTCCTTACCAACCCTTCAGTACTCACTGTTGCTACAATTGGTGACAAGACTTAAGACACTCCTCCTTCAGGAGAAACCTCACAGGATGATGGAGAGGCTGTTTGCCCAGTGACTCTTGGAGCCCTCAACCTTGAAGCTTTTGAAAGCTCCAGTTCAAACAGAGTGAGCCAGCTACAAGTCCCTGCAAGTACTGGCAAGGCTTGGCAGAATGCTGCTCACAGACATTAGGGGGGAGTTTCTTCAACAACTCCCCAATGGCAAGCTCATTCAAGTCTATCCTTGGGATCTGGATTGCTTCCTCTGAGTATGAGTCAAGGAGCAGAGGACCCTCAGCTTGGCTCTAACCTGTCAAGAAGGTGAGGAGTTACTCTTTGCCCACTTCTATCAGCCACCTCACCTCCTATCTCTTCATCATCAACCAACAATCAAGAGGCAAGTGGAGGTAGAATGTCTTCATCTCACCAAGATACAGCTGGGACCCACCTACCCTCAGCTTCATCACCAGATCACACAGGAAAAAGTCAGATATTCTCCTTAGATAGTCTACCCTTTCTGGATTCAAGCATATGAGTCCAGGGCAAAACACTTGGTCTGTGCACTTGCATACTAGGCAAAGCCTATGAGAGTGCTGGTTGGGCTTTTCCCACCACATCTTACAAAGATGCAGCTGATTACATGGTTAGAGACCAAGGCTGGGAAATATTTTGATTAGACATTTTTATTCCATCATACTCAAATCTTTTATTTATTAAATCAAAGAACTCTAACTACATGCCTAAAGACAAGGCATGGTTAGAGACTGCTGATGACAGATGGTACTGAGGAGAACCATCAGAGGAGTATGGAAGGAGAGTTGGCATAGGAGTGAGAAAGTGGAATGAGTGCTTTGATGCCTACTGTTACACTTGGTCTGGGTAGGGCAAAGCATAGCCTCAGAAAAGTCTATACTGGGTTCAGGAGTTCAGGGTGCTGGGTACTGGGTCATGGGTCATCAACTAGAGTCACTAGGTAATGAGTTGTTGACTAGGACCTTTAAAGTAACCAGAAGATGAAGAGTCAACTGGGTCTGGGTAGCTAGAAGACAATGAGTTGACTAGTTCTGGGTCTGAGATTGGATTGGATAATGAATCATCATAGGCCTGTTCTCAAAATAGAGAACCTGCAAGTACCTGAGGGTACCAGAGTCAAGGGGGTTCAAAGACAAGCTACCCATTCAGAGTATGGATAGAGACTCCTAAGGATTTGAGGTGTGACAAGTAGAAAGGGGTATATTGCCAGCCTAGAGGTACAGGCAGTAACTTTGAGGAGAACTTGCTTAAGGAAAGAAGAAAGAAAAGAGAGGTTTATATACCTTAGATATAGAAGCTGATGGCAAATGAAAGAACTAAAGTATACAGGAAGTAGTCAGCAAGATGACTAAATGGAATGCAATGGAATCACATGGAATGTTCAAGAAGATGATGGGAGAACTATGATTAGGAGATGATGATGAGTCATAGGGCTGATGACTAAGAGGAAGTGAGTAATTGTAGGAAAAGAAATAGCATTCTGAACATGTGTGATTAAGCAAGAAAAAGAGAATTGTAACATTACCCCTATACTAGGGTTGAGACTGCGACGAAGACTTATAAATCAAGAAACCCTTCTTCTGAGGAGTTGGTCATCTTGGCATCTGCTGTGACATCATAGTCCCCTTTGTAAGGAGGGGAAGGGGGGCATTAGAGATGCTTGACTAAAGGTTAAGGATGGGGTGGTCCATGAGAGGGGTGCATTTGACCAGTGGTTGGTTGGGGACAACATGAGGATGAAGATAAGCTGGGAGGGGAGTTCAATAGTATGCAATCTGGAGTATGACAACACATAGGGCAGCGGATGGCAGTGTGGCAAGGATGGAATCTGTGGCAAAAGCCACACTGGTAATCAAGGCAGTTGACTATCTTATAACCTAGACATTGGCAGTTGTAGCATGTCTCATGTATACATGGGTGATTGTAGGGAAGAGGTTCTTCATCATTATTACCAGTCCACTAATTCTCTTCTCGCTAGATAAAATGTTCCTCTTTGGAATTAAGAGGAGAGAATGAGGCAGAAGGTGTTGATGGAGTATGGATTTCAGGTATACTGTGGATGGGAAGGAAGGCAATGTGGGCCTGACATTATTCAGCTAACTTGTGAAGGTATTGTTCTAGGTCATGAAAGAATGATAACATGCCTAACTGATGCATGGTTTCCAAGATATCATGGCATACAGGGGTATAGGCAGAAGAGGGTTGGACTTTGTCTAAGGAAAAGAAAGCTCTATAAGGAAGGAGGAGGGGAGAGTCCACATTCAAGTGGGTGTAGATGAGGACAGTGAGGTGGTCACAAGAGAGGTAATGGAGGAGTTCCTCTTTCTGATCTTGGTAGAGGGGTTCCTTGAGTCACTCCTTGGTGAGGGGAATATCTAAAGCATCTATGGCAGGGTAAGGAGTATTCTCCCAACCAGCTTCAGTGATGATGTTGGAGAGGGGAATGATGTTAGAGAGGGTGGTGGTGTAAGTGGTTGGGGAGGAAGGGATGTTGAGGATGAAGTGAACTGTGCAAAGAGGAGTGATCTGGTTAAGTTCTTCTTTGGAGGAGTAAAATTTGACAGGCATGGTAGTGAGAACAGGAGAAGTGGGTTTGGCTAAGGTGATGACTGGGTAGAAATGGTGGTTCATGTGATGGAGGGAAAGGCTTGAGAGTAATGTTTTTTATAGTTGAGAAGAGCAGCCTTTGAATGTTTGAGGTCCTTCTTTGATTGCCATGAGTCTTCTTCAGCTGTGTATCCCTTCTATTGGATCAGATATTGTCTAGATGATGGGTTGCCTTGGTGTCTTAATATCTGCTCTATTTTGTACTCTTCTTCACCTTCTATAAGTTCCAGGGGTGGAGCCAGGTAATTTGAGCTGTGAATGTCATTTTCATGATAGGGTATAAAGAGCAAAGCATGGAAAACAGGGTGGATCTTCCAGGTACTGGGGATGCAGAGTTGGTAACTGAGTGGAGATACATCAGCAAAACCCACCCTTACCTACAGTGGCCTGAAATTCCCACAGCTACTTGACAACCCACAGCCACCCACAGCCAAGCCATAGTTAAAATAGCTGAAATAGCTGAGCCACAGTCAACTACAGCACTGTGACAGCTGCTTTGCAACTGTACAGTCTCTCCAGCAGCAAGGTATTAGAAACAACAAATAGCATTTGTAAATTACATAATGACAGGCAATACTATGTACAATATTAAACATACCATACTCATTGTGTCAACTGCATTGTGCCATCTCCTCATCAGTCTGTTTGATGTTCAGCTAGCAGTTGTGTTTTGAGTTGTTTCAACCCACAGTGTGTGCCACTTGTTGCACCAACCATCTGGCACTTTATCCCATTGTATCTGACACCATCCACATCAGTTGTATAGTCCCATTGGTCATCTTTGACCTTTAGCTCAACTTACTTGCCTATACGCCTTCCTGCACCTGGATTTTGACTTTGTACATTCATTTTAATGTGGCATGTGTTTCTATCACTGTAGGTATGTCCCTGAGTGCCTTGGGCTGTATTTTTCATGGCCATCTTATTGCCAGAGTTGGCTGGCTCATCTAGAGGCTCTGAAAGTATGTCTTTCTCCTCTGCACATTCTAGTGCATTCTGACATATTATGCAGCTTCTTCAGCTTATCCCTAGGGCCCTTGTCCCTCCACAACACTGGCAACATATCCACTTCATCATCCAGTGTGGAATGCTTGACTTGAGCAGTACATGGTGCATATGGTTTGATCTAGTGTTCTTGGTGTTTGCTAAGTCATTCTGATGTGTTCTGCAGGTTGTTTGGACATGTATTGAGGTCATTGATGCCCCTGACACATCTGCTTTGTGATCCATTGTGATCCACTTGAGTTGGGGTAAGTACCTTCATGTGGTGATGCTGCTGATGCATCTGCTTCAACATTTGTTGTGGATTGTTCAATCTGGGGTCTACCTGGTGTATATGCCTTGACTGAGCACTCTGGCTGTATGCTGACATGTTCTGAGGCTTCTGACAGTTCATTTGGCTTTGTTTGAGATCCATTGATGTCACCTGCAGCTGAGGATGTGTGCAGTTTGATATCTGGCATGGTCTGTTTGGCCTGAATGTCATATGGTAGGTATGCCATGACCTGTCATTTTAGCTGTGTACTGACCATTTCTGCCACTTTTAACAGCTCATTTGTGTGGTTTCTAGGTTTGTTGTCATGCACTGGTACTCCCAATGTGTCTATCTTGCCTGTGCTAAGCTAGAGCTTGTGTGTTGTGGATGCCTTGTACTCCCTCTCAAGCTCAAGACTCTAGATTTTGTTTTGCTGTGTAGTGGCTCTGTCAGGCAGTTTGTGAGGTGCCAACTGGTGTGGAGGCTCATCAGGTGTGTGGCTGTTGTTGTCTAGGGTGTGCTGATTGATTCCAACAGTGTTCATTGTCAACCACTTGTGCTCTAGTGTACTCCTGCTTGCCACCTCATTTGACACAGTACAGCCATCCTGGGTGCATCCCCCCTCAACCTTAATTGCTGGGGATATGCCCTCAACATCTTCATCATCTCCACAGTGGTTCAGACCCATTCCCTGTACACCTTCATGTGAGTGGTGCAACTCCCTTGCCTTGCCTATCTCTGCTCACTCAACTGCAATGTTGGTGATGTCTGGTGGTCTGGGGTGCTCAATGGGGGTGTTTGGTGGGTATATTTCATCTGGCTGTTTACTCTTGTTGACTGCTGCTGATGCCCTGGTGTTGTCATATAATATGTCATGTGGGTGGCTGCATATTGCACAAGTCTTGGATTGTACATGTTCCTCTGCTATGGGAGGAGCATCTGGGTGATAGAGGACATACTTGTGGGGGTTGACTATGGTGATGGACTGATGGTGGAGGAGCTGATGTTGTGATGGATGATATCTAACATGAAACACCCCCTAGGGCAGTCCAAGATAGATGAAAGGGAAGTGAGGTCAGTGATGGCCTCAAACCACTGCCATAGCAGACCTATCCCAGAGGATTGCCTGTTCATGGGTGACTGTAGGGATGGCAACAGTTGGGGCAGCTTACAGTGTTGTTGATGAGCCAAATGGCTCATCAACAACTGGGGATGCCATAGAGACAGCAGGTAGTGGTTGAATGAGCCTAAATGGCTTGTCAACAGATCTGGAGGGTAGGTGATAGGCTGTTGGCGATTGCATATGCTATGCACCATCATTGTCTGCTTGGTCCTCCTATTGGATAGCATGTATGTTCATGTGCATATGGTAGTAATATGAGGGCAGTGTTTGTGGTTTGGATAAGCCCAAACAGCTCATTGATGGATCTAGAGAGCGGGGGATGGCAATGCTGGAGGTGTGTATGGTGCAGGATATGGTACTTAGGATTTCTGGCAGCAAAACATGTCATGTGATGTCCATGTGACTGTTTGTTGATCATGCCTACCTCCTGTTGCTTACAACATCACTCCTGTGCCACTACAGGCCCAGAGGCCACCTTCACAGCTCTTATGGCTTGTTCAGCCCACAACCTGCTTCCCTGTATCACTATCATGGATGCACAAACACCCACACACCATCCAATAGCAGCCTGAGGAGGAGGAGGATGATGATGATGACTGCATGTGTGACCACACCTACACAACCTGGTGTAGTAACAACAGAATGAGTGGGAAGAGATGCAATAACAACAGTGTGTGTTTGACCACCCTCATACAATCTGACACAACTGGCACAGGATGGATGGAAGGGGTTGCAACAATGAGATGTGTGTGGACTGCACCCACATGACTCATCTGACATAACAATGACAGGAACAGGGGCATGATAATCCCTGTGCACCCCCACTGCTACACCTCATGCTACAATGATGACAATGGTACAACATTGTCAATGACTTGGGTCATCAACAGCATCACAACAACAACAACAACACCCACAAACATGGACAAGGAGGAGTGTGGTGACATGACCAAGGTGGAAGGCCTTAGATGCAACAACAACAATGATGGTGCATATGCAAATACATCTGCACCATAACACCTCATGCCCTAGCAACAGTGATAATGAAATGTCATCAATGACTCAATGTCATCAACGGCACCATGATGATGATAACGAATCCTGCCTTGGATGATAGGGGGGACATGATGTCAATAATGGTGTGTGTGTGACCACACACAACCCTCTTCTGACACACCAACAACAGGATGAGGTGGGATGTGATGCTAATGTGTACACAACCACATCTGCCACCTGCCAATGCCCCAATGATAGGGGGACACAGTAACAACAGTGCAGAGGGTAGGGGCACAACAACAATAACAATGACTGCAAACATGATGAAGGGATGTGTGCACCACTCTTGCACTGTTGACAGGCCTAAAAGCTATATCTGTGTACATCAAATGGTCAATGGGCCCTTAAAGCTTATTTGACCCACCTTCTGCTTCCCCTGCATTACCACCATCTAACAGGTGGACCAAGTGGGAAAACTGTCTATACAACTTGCCACCCACACCATGCAATGTGACAAGGATGAGGGTGGGGGTGTGACAACAGTGAGTGATGATGATGATGATGGGGCATACACTTACACCATCTGAACAGTAGAGGAGGGAGGGGCACACAACAACAATGATGATACATGCACAACTGCATCCATACAACACACTTGACACAACAGGAGTAGTAACAGGAGTGGAGGTATAGCGACAACAACACCTCTACCTCTACTTGTACATCCCCCTTTGTATCTCACATGCCTCTCCTCCTTTCTGACCCACCCAGGTCCATGAATGAGCTCAACAGCTTATTCAATGCACTAGCCATCACTTCATGTCTCCCCTGACCTTCAATGAGCCCAATGGTTCATCTGACACACAAACCCCAACCCTCTCACCCTCTCAGGCTGTCATTATCACTGTTGAGGGCTATAACACTTGTGATGCATCAAAGGAGATGGCCCTGACCTGACTGGATGAGGGGGCACATGTAGTCTTACATAGTGTACAAATATAATATATTTCCACTATTGTTATACAATGAGACTGGAAAAAAAAATCTAGTGTGACTGTAGTGACTGGTGTGACTGTGGCAGCTGTAGTGGCTGTGACAACTGTGGCAACTGTGGCAGTTGTATAGGACTGTGAGTGACTGTATATAACTGTACAGCCACTACAGGATTGTACAGCATGGTACAACTCAATATAGTACATGATGCTCTTTATGTCAAAATGATAACTACACAATATAGATTGGCATGAACATTATAATATATGGACTATGGACAGACTGTAGATCAACTGTAGCATAGCTGTAAGTGACTGTACTATGACTGTACTGTGACTGTACAGGGGGGAACCTAGCTGTGAGGGCTGTGGGGGCTATGGTAACTGTGTGGCACTGTATAGGGCTGTCTGGTGAGCAAGGGTTTTGCTGATGTAGTACTTTGGTGATGAGGAAGGGCCCTTCTCACTTTGGTGTGAACTTTGGGTTTGTCAGATGTTTCAGGTTTTGGGCTTCTAGCCACACCTTATCCCCTTTTATAAAAGAAGTGAACTTCTGACAGGTACAAGATGCTATAACTTGGCAGGCGAGTTCATAAGTGGTGAGGGCTTTGTCTTGGGTAGTGGATAGAGTTTTAAGTCATTGCTTGACTGTAGAGATATGGGATTCTAGGAGGACAATAGGTAGGGCATGGGGTTTGTAACCCATCATGAGGTAAAACAGAGATTGACCAGTTGTGGAGTGAGGGCAGTGATTGTGGGTGAACTCAACATGGGAGAGTTTCTGTGACTAGGAAGTGGGGTTGGTGCCATAGAAGATGTGGAGATAGATTTCAAGTTCCTGGTTCACATGTTCAGTTTCTCCATCAGTCTGAGGGTGATATGTGGTGAAGAGGGCAAGGTCATAGTTTAGGAGTTTACCAAGTTCTTTGGTGAAGGCAAAGGCAAATTGGGGACTGTAATCAGAGATGATCTTGTTGTAGAGTCCAAATTGCTTGTAGACATGGTGGAGGAAAAGTTTGGCAATGCCTTCTGCAGTGACAGAGTCTTTGGTTGGGATAAAAATACCTCCCTTGTAGGTGTAGTCTACTATGACCAGCACAGAGTTAAAACCATCAGAAGGGGGCAAACCAACAATCAGGTCATAGGAAATGGACTGGAATGGGTGGGTGCTAGCATTATGGATAGGAGTCAGTGGCAGCACAGTTGGGTATGTATTGACTTTGTTTTGCTGACACATCCCACAACCTTCCATGTATTTATGGACATAGGTGGTGAGGCCAGGCCATTAGAATTCAGCAAAGACAAGTTGACAGGTTTTCAAGTAATTGGGGTGTCCTGTAGTTTCATGGTCATGGCATTATTTGAGGATAGAGCAGCAGAGGGAGTCATTGGAGGGAATGTAAACATGTCCTTTGTAGGTGAGGACGTTATCTGTGATTTGCCAGTCAGAAAGGCTGGATTGTAGGTGAGTAAGGGAGAAGGTATCTGTGAGTTGGAGGTGCTGGAGCATGAGGGGGTCTGAAGCTGATGTGGAAGAGATATGGGTGTGGAGAGTGCTGTCAATGAGGTGGACAAATAAGGAAGGAGGCAATAGGACTATGCTTTCATTGTCAGTGTCAATGGATGGGATAAGGTCAGGATGGCAGGAAAGGGCATCAGGGCCAGTGAGGAGCTTTCCAGAGACATGGATGAGGTGGAGATCAAAGTCCTGGAGGTCAAGGAGCCAGCAGACTTGACAGCGATTGAGGTTACAGGCCTCTTTGAAGTAGAGAAGGTTTTTATGGTTGGTGAAGACCTGGATGTGATGAGGGGATCCATGGAGATAATGTCTCCAGGTTTTGAGTCCATGAATGACTGCAAGGAGTTCATGGTCATAAATGTTGTAGTTTTGTTCAGTATCACTGAACATCTGGGATAGGTAGGAACAGGGATGCCATTCCCCATTGGTGTCAGCCTGAAGAAGTATACCTCCTGAGGCATATTTGGAGGCATTGGTGGTGATGGCAAAGGGTTTGGTGGGGTGTGGGAGCTAGAGGACAGGATGGGTGAGAAAGAGTTTCTTCAACGATTGGAAGGACTGCTTACAAGAGGGAGTCCATTCCTAGTGTTTGTCTTTCTTAGTGAGGTCCAGGAGGAGACAAGTGACAGTAGAGTAGTCTGAGATGAATTGCTAGTAGAAGTTGATGAAATCAAGGAAGGATTGGATGTCTTTTGGCTTAGATGAGATTGACCATTTTGTAATGCCATCAAGTTTCACAGGGTCTATGGCCAACTGGCCAGGTTTGACAATCTTTCTGAGATATTTGATCTTGGAGGAGGCAAATTGACACTTCTCAAGTTTAAGGTGAAGATCAAATTCAGTCATGTATTGGAGGACTCATTTGGTCCATTCTGTGTGTGGTTTTGTCTGGAGAGAAAATTAGGAGGTTGTCCATATAGATGACAAGCCACCCTTCAGCAATCATGTCTCAGAAGGAGTCATTCATGCAAGGGAGTTGCACATTCCAAAGAACATGACTGTGGGTTCAAAGAGGCTATGATAGGTGGTGAAGGCAGCCTTCCACTGGTGACCATCTTTGATATGAATGTTGTTGTATCCCCACCTGATGTTGAACTTAGTGAAGACATGGGCATCTTGGAGTTTATTGATAAGGTTGGAAATAAGAGGAAGGGGGTATGTGTCGCAGACAGTGTGTTCATTGAGATAATGATAGTCTTGGTAGGGGCATAGTTTGCCATCCTTTTTCTTAATAAAGAAGAAGAGAGAGGCCTGAAGAGAAGAGAAGAGGCAGATCTTTCCAGATGTGAGATTCTATCAATAAATTCATCAGCAACTTTCTTTTTATCAGAGGAGAGAGGGTAGAGTTTCCCAATCTTGAGAGTGAAGTCATCTTTGAGATTTATTTCATGGTCATATAGTCATGTCAGGGGTATATGGTTGGTTGCTTCCTTGAAGAAGACTTGGGCAAATTCAAAGTATTCAGAGGGAAGAGTAACTTTGGGTTTGGCCAGTTCTGTGGTCATAGCAAGTTCAGTAGCTGTGGTAAGTTTGGCTATAATGGGGGGGTTGACTAGGAAACACTTAATGTCCCCTCTGATGATTCAATGGATTATCTTATTGTCCAGGGCATGTTCAATGTAGGCAAACTCTTCTTTGTAGTTAAGGAATTGGAAGAGTCAGGAGTCATAGACAGTGGAGATGTTGTGGTGGTCTGGGATGGATCAGGAGATACCAGGTCATACAAAGTAGGAATTGTGTTGAGCTGTATCAGACACAAAGTCAGAGTAGAGTTCCTTGAACTGGTCTGTGGTTTTGGAGATTGAAAGGGTATAGGTTTCTCAATTGATGGTGGGATTGGTGTGGCAGAGCCACAGGAGTCCTAGAATGACATCCTCATATCCACAGTTCATGACATGGAATAGGATGTGGTGGGTGCTTCCTTCAATGTTAACAAAGAGGGTGGTGATGAAGCAGATGACCCCTCCTTTGTTCTGGGTTTGATCCACATTCCAAACAGGAATTAGAGCAGCAAGTTTCATGGAAGGGAGTTTGTGCTTGTACACAAATTGTCAGTTGATGCAGAAGATGTCTGTACCACTATCAATGAGGGCTTGGGTGTCAATGGTTTTCATGGTATGTAAGGGGACTACAAGTTGCATGGGGAGTTGCATGGATTTCATAGATCTAGGTATTGTTACATTGACTTGAGCACATGTACTAAGAGAGGAGGTAGCTAGTGTCGATCTAGTCCTCCATTCTAAAAATCCTTCCCGACTGTGAAGGATATGTGAGCTACGCATTCCTCGTCATTGTCCTCTATCTCTTCCAGATGAGGTAGATCCTCCTTTTCAATCTTCTTGACTTGAGAGTGTAGAGGAAGTGGTTTGTCTCTAGCTTCCTTTTTACATTCCCAACTTCTATGTCCTTTCTCCTGATATCTGAAGCATCTTACTTCAACTGTGAGCTTCTTTCATTCTTCAGGAGTGTGTTTGTTGAGGTGTATAGCATCAATGTCTATGGTATTGGGGTCTCTTTCTGGTTTGAGAGAAGTGAATGACTGGTAGATGGTGCAGCAGGAGACAATTTCTTTGGTGCATTTGTTCTGAGTATTGAATGTGGAGACTTTTTCACCCATGCTTCAAGGGTTTCTGGCATTGTCTCCATGTTGAAGACATGACACATGAGATAGTTGGAGATTTCAACAGAGTAGTATCCAATCAGGACATTTTGATTGATGATACTAGCAAGGGTGGACTTGTTCAAGAACTCAGCATGATATTCAGCGAGGGAGAGTTCATACTTCCCTCCTTTTGAGGTCATATGGGTGTTGGCAAGCCAAGAGATGGCTGTCCTGATGGTATTGTGTTGCTTGAACGCAGTATAGAACTTCTTGGTGAAGTCCTTCACAGTTCCTAGGTCAGGTTCCTCCATTTTAATTACTTCAGCATGAAAGTTGGTTGCCCAGGCTAGGGTGGCTCCTTTGGTCATGTAAGAAAGCACAAAGGCAATCTTCTTCTCATTAGTGTTGTAGATGGCTTTGTTGATGAGAAGGTAGAAAGTAAGTCCAGCCATTGCCTGGCTTGGAGGAAGTTACCATCAAAGTGTTTGAGAGGAGTGAGACAGAGTTCAATGGGTTTTGAGGAGGACATGATGGGCATGGGTAGTTCAATAGATTCTGGGTCAGGTTCTTTGTACTTGTTGGAGTAGAAGAATTTGTTGGTTTCTGGAATTCTGACAATCATGAGTTCAGAGGGGAGGTCTAGAGTTTAATCAAGATGATCAGTGAGTTGTTCAATGTAGTTGGTTTCTTTGACAGAAGAAACAGGGATGTCTGTGGGTAAATATAGGGGTTGGACAGTCTCAGGTGAGAATTTGAGTTCTGCTGGAGGCAATGTGTCTGAGGATTCTCCTGGCTCATGTTGAGGAGTTCTGTGGACACCCTATGCAGGGTTGACTTTGAGTCTGTGAGAAATGGTGGATGAACTACATGAGAGTAGTCACTTTCAACAAGCTAGTTCTTTTGTTACACTTGATCTGGGTAGGGTGAAGCATGGCCTCAGAAAAGCCTATACTGGGTCCAGGGGTTCAGGGTTCAGGGTACTGGGCAATGGGTCGTCAACCAGAGTCACTAGGCAATGGTTTGTCAACTAGGACCTTCAAGGTAACCAGAAGACAAAGAGTTGACTAGTTCTGGGTCTGGGGTTAGACTAGATGATGAATTGTTGTAGGCCTGTTCTCAAAATAGAAAACCTGTGAGTACCTGAGGGTACCAGAGTCAAGGGGGTTCAAAGACAAGCTACCCATTCAGAGTATGGATAGAGACTCCTAAGGATTTGAGGTGTGATGAGTAAAAAGAGGTATATTGCTAGTCTAGAGGTACAGGTGGTAACTCTGAGGAGAACTAGCTTAAGGAAAGAAGAAAGAAAAGAGAGGCTTATATATCTGAGGTATAGAAGCTGATGGCAAATGAAAGAACTAAAGTACACAGAAAGTAGTCAGTGAAATGACTAAATAGAATGCGATGGAATTGCATTGAACATTCAAAATGATAATGGGAGAACTATGATTAGGAGATGATGATGAATCATGGGGCTGATGACTAAGAGGAAGTGAGTAATCATAGGAAAAGAAATAGTGTCCTGAACACATGTGATTAAGCAAGGAAAAGAGAATCATAACACCCACTACTGGGCTCTGCTGAAGAAGTAAATGCCCAAGATTTTTAGAAAACAACTGGCAAGCAAAAAGCTAATCCTTGAACACACAGGTACTCCCACTGAAGATGACATCTACTTTAGCCTCACAGCACAAACAAAGAATAGAGGACGTACTGAGTACCTTTCCAGAGCTCATTGACTTGGAAAGAGACATGCTGCAGAGCAAGGTGAAGAAAAACAAAGAACTTGTCAATGTACTTAGCATCTACAGTAGTACTCCTCTTCATCCTTTGTGGCCATTGGATGATTATCATGACAATTTACTATATGTAGAAGATTACAAAGATATGAAAACATTTGTGCAATCAAATTGTTGGAATAATCTTTTTACTATAGACATCCCTTTTGAATCAACTTCAAACAAAGTTTTGAAGTACAAAAGAGATGGGAGAATTATAGAAATAAAAAATCCCTATTACTTTGAATATCTACATTATAGAACTTTTGAAAGACATTCTTTCAATTCTTTTCCATATGCACCTTCTGCACATCTTTTCCTTTGGCCACTTACAAAAGAGGATAGAAGAAAGTACTGGGACAAACTGAAACCAACTGGTTTCAATAAAAAGGAATGATGAACCCTTCTTTGGTTACAAACCAGAAGAAGGGGATCTAATTGAGTTCCACACCCTCAGGATTTTCCACTACTGGATTCTTCAAACAATGATGAAAAATGAGAAGCACCATCTAATTATAATCTGATATCTATTTTATATCAAACTCAATAACACCATCATCACTCAAGTACCTGTTCTTAAAGGACCCTCAAACTATCCCATATGAAGTGTGTGTCTCCAATCTATTCTCCAATCCCTTTCTGTTTGATCCTGGGTTTCCAGGACAACCACTTTTGTTGGCACCATTCAAGGTGATAGAGAAAAGTGAGAGCTCATTGATAAATGAGTGTGTGGTATCATTGTCAACATTCTCAATGATGCATTTATTCATCATGTGACTTACAAATATGATGATGCTGCTGTTAAAGCCTCAGTTGTGAAAACAATCTGGGAGAGGATGCAAGCTTTATTGACATCATAAGGATTGGCTGGACAGTTCCATCTGTTCTACCAAGCCAACCAGATTACCATTAATCTGAGAACAGTGAGTGAAGACATCAATCATGTCACTTCACTTTTCAATCAGATGAAAGATTCTGGTCTAGTTCTTCCCAACTCTTTTAAGACCATGTTTCTTTTGGAATGCCTTCCTGGAGATATGTATCAGTTCTGCTCTACTATGGCTTTAACCACAGAAGTCACTAATTTCACAGTCAACACAATTACAACCAAGATCTTGGCAAAAGTCTCAATGCTTGCATCAAGATGTAATCTCAGAACTAGAATCTCAAACATGGAAGCAAATATACCTTCCACTTCTCAGCATATAAGTATTGTGAACTGAACCAATGTGATTCACAAGAGACCACCTACTTATAACAAATGGCATCCTTATAAGGCTAGTGGTTCACATCTGAACCAACCCTCTGGAAGTAGTGGTCTGTAAGGACACACTAAATTCCAAAGGAGACCCACTTCTTTTAAAGATAAGAAAGAAGCTAGCCAAGCTGGTTTTGAGACAAGAAAGCAGAACAAAGGGAAGGGAAAAGTACCTGCTACCAATATGGTAGACAGAGAACAAGGTTTCATTCATGAAGTTGTAATAGATAATGAAACTGATGAATTAAATGAAGCAGAAGAAGCACATTGGAATGAGGACATGCCACCATGGCCTGAAACTCTTGAAGGAGTTATCCTCAATGTTACACTTGATCCAGATAGGGCAAAGCATAGCCTCAGATAAACTAAAGAAAAAGGACCAAGTATATGGTTGATACTTGGTTCTATATGTACACCTATGGAGGTTGTACAGACTCATTCACAAGATGGTGAACTTGGGTCTTTAACTGTAATAAGTACAGGACTAGAGATTTGAAGGACAAGCTACCCATTCAAAGTACAGATAGAGACTTAAGGAATTCAAAGGATGATGAGAGAGAAAAAGTATATTACTAGTCTAGAGATACAGATGGTAACTCTGAGGAGAACTAGCTTAAGGAAAAGAAAAGAAAGAGAATGGAGGTTTATATACCTAAGGTATAGAAACTGACAGAATATGAAAGAACTAATTATACAT